>JANHFT010003049.1:340702-393471 GCA_032467955.1 Pseudoxenodon macrops | reverse complement strand
AAATAGACTGTTTTCAACACAGCTCTTAGCTTTTTCCTGTAAACCAATATTTCCCAACCTTGACAATTTTAAGAATGCTGGCTGGGAAATTCTAGGAATTAAAAGTCCAGGCATCTTAAAGTTGCCAAAGTTGGGAAACATGGATGTTAGATGTTGGAAGAATTTTTGCATATTTGTGTAACCTTCCGCAAATGTCACACTGCCCTACTCTTGAGACAGCTAGTGGTCTCCCCAACTGGCCATTGGGGCAATCCTAAAATGGCAGCCTTCTGGCATTCTCCCTCCACTTTTCCTGATGCCTTCTATGAAGAACATAATACTCTTAAGCATTAGGATTATCAGAAAGACCATAAGAATTTCTGTTATTTCAGGATGCAAAAGCATCAGTGTCAAGGGTAGCTCACTAACAAATTAGCCCGATGTTTGGATATAAAAAGTTCCTGCATTTGGCAAACAATATTATACATTCTTGCCTCTACAATTACCAGCACAACAAAACAATTTAAAAAAAAAAACATTTTTTTCTAGTTATATTCAGTTTTATGCTAGCAAAGGTGTCAGCTCTGTGAGGCAGTCCAGGCGTGAAGCACTAGCTCTGTGTTTATTGTAAGATTACATTAACAGAATCTTGCAAGCCTAAAAGTACATTTCTCTCTCTCTCCTGAGCTTTACTGTATAAGAAGTTAGGAAGGCCCCTTGTAAGGTATTTGCCATACCTCCATTCCTTCTGCAGTCTAAGATGCCTTTTATCTGACTGTTGCTTAATTTGTAGTTCTTTCTCTTATCTCAAGGTCATTCTCACTGTATCATTACATAAGGTGATACACACAAACATCAATTAAACAGTTAGCACAACTTGAAATGAAGTAAGGTTGTTCTGGTTTTTAGAAGCACTTGCACAAATAGACTCAAAGTAATGAATGAAATACTTGCACAAGAATTAAAGTATGGTTTCTACATATGCATCCTGGTAAATAGATAGGACAAAAGATAGGACAAAATGTACTATTGGGAACAAACTTCCGAATTTCTCTGGATGAATGATGAAGATGTTACTTAAAATACTTACTTAAAAATAGCATGGACCTAGTTCATGTATTTCAACCTGATCAACAAATCACACAAATGAATCAAGTGTTGGCACCTCAATAAGCAACCCACAAACATGGATTGGAAATCAGGATGTTTTCTAATTTACATAATAGGGAATTTTAAACATGGCAAATGTATTTTTGCAATTGGATACAAAAAAGGAGGGAAAAGTTGTAAGGGGGGCCATTTGTTATAAACCAATAAATATGTTTATTGGGGTAACCAGGCCTTTCAACAGTTGGCTTCTAGCAGTTTTCACTAATTTATGTTCTTACATATTAGTTATAGAAATCAGAATATATTTTCTCTTACTAAAAAGCAATAATAACATGTCTAAAAGCACAATTACTGTATATACAAGTTTTCAAAGAAAAACTATAACCGCTACTCTCAAGTTAATATGAATAATATTGTGATTTAGTATAAACTAGCTTATATTGATATTTTTTATTTTTGTCTTCTCTTGGCAGTTTATTACAGCATTTACAGATTTTCTTTCTTTCATGGTCCTTTTCAACTACATCATTCCTGTTTCTATGTATGTCACGGTAGAAATGCAGAAATTTCTTGGTTCTTATTTTCTCACTTGGGATGAAGAAATGTTTGATGAAGAAACAGGTGAAGGACCACTCGTGAATACCTCTGATCTTAATGAAGAGTTAGGGCAGGTAACTGTCATGCAGAAGCAACTATAAAAATATCACAGCTGTCTTTGATGTAAAGACAACTGGACAGATTGATATTTCAATTTTCCTGGAATTATTTTTATTATTATAATGCATAATCATTTGTCTGATTTAGATGGTATGTGGACTATCTTACTGATCAGAATTTCTCATAAATCACAGTTCACTTTAGATATTTGGTTAAAAAGAAACCTGCGGTGTATTGATCAGTAGCTGCACTAGGAGAAGGAAAAAGCTATGACTAAATACATGATGCATCTTTTTTTTCAACTCACAACACTAAATGCAGTTTGGCAAAGGGTCAGAAAGTATATGACTTTGAATCATGTCTCTCAACAACTCCACTCAGAATGCCCAATGGCAAAAGTTCCTGGAGAACCACAGATCATAGTTCTCTTAATTTTATTTATTTATTGTTATGTCCAAACTAGACGTGATTGGTTGTCTAGTTTTTCTGTTGTTTTTCTGTTGTATTATCAGAAAAAAAACCATTATCAGTACTATCAGTATTGAAAGTTCACATCTTGGACAGCTTAGATTATTATTTATTATTAATAATAATATTAATATTATTATAATAACCATTATTATTAATAGTGCAAAACTCTGCTGATAGTCCCAAAGGTGCTTTTTCAAAAGACAACTGGCCTTTCTTTGTTTTTCCTTGAATATGTTTTGCTTTTCATCCCAGAAGTGAAACACCTTCAAGGAAAAACAAAGAAAATCCAGTTGCTTTTTGAAAAAGCACCTTATGGGACAACTATGACCTGGATGACTGAGAATCTCCACAGACATAGTCTGCTGATATATATAGGTTGCCCACAACTTCAAAGCTCAAAATTTCCATTCCTAGGCAAGAGAGTTGTTAAGTGACTTTTGCCCCATTTTATGACCTGTTTGCCACAGTTGTTAAGCGAATCACTGCAGTGGTTAGCTGAATCATGAGTTTGTTAAGTGAATCTGGCTTGCCTCATTGACTTCGCTTGTCGGAAACTGGCTGGGAAAGTTACAAATGGTGATCAACCCTGGGACAGTGCAACTGTCATAAATTCATGCCAGTTGCCAAGAGCATAAATTTTGATCACATGACTGTGAGGATACTACAATGGTCATAAGCATGAAAACCCAGTCATAAGTCACTATTTTCAGTGCCATTGTAACTTTGAATAGTCACTAAATGAATGGTCGTAAGTCAAAGTTTACCTATATCCCAATCCAAATCATTTAGTGCTCCTTGTATTGAAAACATGCTTATCATTTGAAATTCATAAATATATTTTTTCTGAACTCGATTAATAAAAATATTATTTAAAAAAATAATAAAATGCCTTTTTCCTCTGAAGTGCATTAATTTGCATTACAGCAAAATGCCTCCTAAGGAAACACTGCAGGTTTTCTATAGACTAAATGACATAATTTCAAAATTCACATATAATCATTCAAACCTGTCCTTGTTATGTTAATTCTAGGTTATGCGATCTTTTTCTTTTCAGGTTGAATATGTCTTCACAGATAAAACAGGGACGTTAACTGAAAACAATATGGAATTCATAGAGTGCTGCATTGAGGGGCATGTTTATATACCCCATGTCATCTGTAATGGCCAAATCCTCCATGACTGTGCTGGAATTGATATGATTGATTCATCCCCAGGAGGAAGTGGAAAAGTATGAACAGTTGCTCTTGGTTTTGTTAATGCAAAATATTGAAACATCAAGCTTGATTTCTTGATTTTCTGGACACATTTATGTAACTTTGTTGGCAACAATGTGTTGTTGCCTGTCCTGTTCCATTATAAAAAACATGGCACTTGAATCACTTGGTTGAAGTAGCTTTCTATCAGATAGGTATTGTGCTTTAAAAATGTTCAATGCTTTTTCTAAGATGTTTCTAATTTGACAAATATCAAACATGGTATTTGACAAATATTCAATATAAAAACCACTACTTAAAACCATTCCAGAGAATAATTTAGAATTCTCTGGTTATCAAACAAACAAATGAAGGTGATACCGCTTGAGCTTAAATTAAATTGGAGCAATGTAGAACGTGGATTTAGTAGATCAGCATACTAAATCCAAGGATTGCGATCTTGATACCTCCCTAGTTTGAAAAGGCAGGAAAGAAGGAAGGATCTAGAGGATTGAATAAGGATAGCAAGAGCTTGGTAGTAGCAGAGACACACTTTTTAATCGTATTTACATTTAAATGTATCCATTTAAATTTAGCTACACTAATCATTCGTTGGCGGAAAGGTAAACTTAACTGCTCTAAAATGTCTTTGTTGGGTGGACATAATGATTGCACTTATCATTGTGAAAGGCTTACATTGACATTGATTTTTGTAATGCACAGGTGAATTGGCTCCTTCCTCAGAGACGTTTTCTTCAAACCACATCAACTTTCCTTCTCTCTCCCTTTATCTCTCTTTTCTCTCAGAACTCATAACACTTCAGATAATCTCACTAGCCTAACTTAATAATGTTGTAAAAAGTCCTGAGTGCAAGTTGCATACTGATCCCAAAAGATCATTTTATTATCGGTTCAACATCATAGAATCTCTGTCATTGGTCTAGCAATGGCCCTAAGTGAGCAAGGAAATGGCTATATAAACTATAATAAGAACAAAAAAAATTGTGTTCACATGGGACTTCTTTTAAGCAGTTAAGACCCCTGTAGCTGTATCCAGAAATAGAACGACTAAACACTTTTTAATGAACAGATCAAGAACATTAGTTCTTTAAATGTATTGAATTAGTTTTATTTATTTATAGTTATTTTCTTAAAATAGGTACACTTAACAACAGTGGAAAATCTTCCCTTTCCTTCCTCTCTGCAACCCCTTATCTTGTGTTCCATTCCAATTTGTTCATAAGACCTCAGTGATCTTATGGATACATTTTAGGAATCAGAGGTGTTAGTTGGAGGGAGAGAGGATTTTTTCCCCTTTCCATCAGCTTCCTTAAATTAGAATCAATACTAATATATCCACTTTGAGCCCCTCAGTCCGATAAATTTAAATGTCTAATATTTTTCCTGTACTAGTGCTTTTCGTAGATGCTATTTCCTTTTTAATTTATCAGGACCGAGAAGAACTCTTTTTCCGAGCTCTATGCCTTTGTCATACGGTTCAAGTGAAGGAAGATGATATGGTAGATGGAGTAAAGAAAGCTCAGCTTTCAGGAAAATCTTCCGTGTATATTTCATCATCCCCTGACGAAGTTGCTTTAGTTGAAGGAATTCAGAGGTATGTGCAAGTTAGTATAATTGTCTCAAAAATTGTGTAAGATCAAATGTCTGTTCCATTTCAAATTATGAGCACAGGGGACAATGTTATCTTTGAAAATATGTCTGTGAGGAAAATACATATAGTAAGAAAACAAAAGTAGGCCTAGTGGTGTGTGGGACGTTACTTTGGACTGAGAGCCTGTAAAACAGCTCTAGGCTTCTCTTAATTTCTGCTGAAAAATAAATGTTTCTTCTGGTTTGTTTGTTTTTTAAAAACCCATTATTGTAATTTGTGTGAACATGTCTGGTTTAGAGGTTATCAAAAAATAAGAACCTTTATTATAGCCTAGAGTTTAGAAAGAACCACAATAAAAATGGTAAAAATCTGTTTTGAAACCTATTTGAAAGACTTCGCAACATGAAACTGGCTAAGCTTCTCTATATATGGGAATCTCCGCACACACATCTTTTTTAAAAGATTTTTTCACTCCCCACAGATAGATCAAAAAGGGGAAAGGTAGAAAATGGAATGTTGGATATTGTTATCTCATAAGAGTGTTCCATGGAGTTACGTTAGGCTTGTTTACACTATATACAATAATATAATTAAGAGCCAGAAATGCAATGTCCAAATGTGGTTAAAGTAAAAATTCTGAAGAAAGTTGACATACTGTATACACCATTTAGGTACTTCTACTTGCTTCTTTAACCAGTATGAGCAACCAAGTAAACCTGGAAGCTTCTTTTGACTTGTTAGAAAAATAACAAGCCAGAGTACATAATGCTAAGCAACCAGATATGAAGTTATTTGGCTTTATTTAACTACTCTCACTGGAGGAGGAGCAAACTGAAAATGATAATTACCACACACTTTCCTAAATAATTATCTACAGTTCTCACTAATTCCAGCATCTGAATGCATCTAATATCTTGGTAAATAAAAAACCTGATCTGATTACAGATAGGCATCAATAGCTCAGATAAATTATTCTCTAATCCTTGAAATAGAAGACAGGATAAAAGAATCCTTAACCAACTTGAGTGAATCACATTTTTCTGACCTGAAAATTGTATTAAAAAGATATTTTTAACGTACATCAAACTCTATTGTATACATGAAATATGATCATTTTAATCCCTTTTATGTCTATAATTGAATTTTCAGACTTGGTTATACATATTTACGATTGAAAGACAATTTTATGGAAATTTTAAATCGGGAAAATGACATTGAAAGGTAAGTTGTTTTTAATATGAAACAAGGCTCATCACAAGGCTCAACAATGGAATACTTCCTGTATGTTAAAACACTTAATGTCATTATAAAAATAACTTGGCAAAAACATTCTGCTTAGTTGATTCTTTAAAATATTTTGGAAAGACTTTGAACTCTGTAAGTGAATTTTGATTCAGAATATGGTGTTTCAATGGGATATTGTTTTCCCATCACAAGAAATATAAGGGCACGGCATCTCTATTTTTCTAAAATTAAGACTGTATACATGCAAATGTAACTGATTGCAAAATATTTTTTTCTCCTTTAGATTTGAACTATTAGAAGTTCTTAGTTTTGATTCAGTAAGAAGACGGATGAGTGTGATTGTAAAATCAGCAAAAGGTAATAAAAAAGGAACTTTACAATTTCTCATTGAAGGACTTTTTATTATTTCCAGCCCAATAGGATGCTATTAAGCAAGCTATAAAAATTGGAACTCTGACTATATGTCATAAAATAATTTTCAGATAGGAACAGGACCAATTTTTTGGGGGGGAAGGATGTCAAGAGAAAGATCTACTTAGGAAAGCACTACTGTAGATAGATCACGTGACTCTGAAGGAACAAGGAGCAGGCTTGTTCCTAACTTCTACCTAACTTCTGTCTTCCTTATTTTAATATGCTATAACTATGTTAAAAAAGGTCTATTAATATTTTCAAAAATCTGTTTAGACCAGGGGAAGAAAGTTGCTATCAAACTCAAAAACCAGACCAGAAAATCAACTCCATGGGAAAGCTGGAACTATCTTTATTGAGATTGGTTATAATAATAGAATCTTACATATCTGATTCTGCTGTACCTGTCCCCTCTACCCCTTTTTATACTCTCATGAATCAGGAGGTATCTGCCTGAGCTGTTTCTGAATACTATCTTCTTCCTCAGGATTAAAAAAATGTTTTCTAGGAACCGTAATCTTGCATATTTTCATTAAGGTCACTTCACTTACTCTTCCCAGATATATTACTGTACATTTAACAAACTTTTCTCATTTTGTTTTGCTTATATATTTTCAGGGGAAATCTTTCTGTTTTGCAAAGGAGCAGATTCTTCTATATTTCCTAGAGTTGCGGAAGGAAAAATAGAACAGATAAGGTCAAGAGTTGAGCGAAATGCTGTGGTAAGATCCAAATTCTATTAAGTGTAAATTATATTGTGTGTTTATCAGACAGAAAGAAATGTAATTTTCTCAGAGCTACCAGTACTCTGGAACGCATTGATGTCCATAGCAAATCAAGATTCCATCAAAATCATATGGTAATATCATGATGCAAATCCCATCTCTCTATATTTGCATTTTTCCATCCTTCTGTCTAACAGAAGTATATATAATAAGTTGTGATATTCAGTTCATGATGACATGAAGCACATTTTTTATCATGTATCATATTGGTCTTTTCCTGCTCCTGGCATCTACCTATGTATAGAACCAAAGATTTGAAAGATCTAACCCAAAGATCTCACACAAGAGTGATGTAATTATACATAATTTGAATATTATATGATTGTCACCATTTTTAATCTTATTTTACTTTGTGGGATCCTCAGGCATTGTTTTGGAAGATGTCAGCCATATAAGCCCTCAAAAGGCTCCATCTATTTGATGCTACCATTTTAAATGGTACGTTTGTGGTTTAGCATTACTGTATATGTAAGCAAAACCACAACAGTTTGTTCAAGAACTCATGCCTTAGACATCTGTGTAGACTAAAGCTCATTAGTAAAGCATGCTACCTTTCCAATTAATTTTTTTTGTGCTTCTGAAACAATTGTTTTTAGGAGGGTTTGCGAACATTATGCGTTGCATATAAAAAATTCACACACGAAGAATATGAGATTGTGGAAAAACAGCTTCAAGAGGCAAAATTAGCCCTTCAGGATCGGGAAAAAAAACTGGCAGAGGCATACGAACAGATAGAACATGGGCTTATCTTGCTTGGGGCTACAGCAGTTGAAGACCGGTTGGTGTTCTTCTTTCCATAAATGTCAGACATATTATTCTTCATTCAGTGGTGGTAGTTAATTTTTTCCCTGGTCCAAGTACCTATGTGATAAAAAAGATTCTGACCCTTATATTTAGATTGGTTAAGCATAGTTTCTCAGTTTGGACAGCCCAGGACATTTTAGTTGATTAAAGGTTCCTAATTTATTGAGACAAGGTCAAAGGGATTATTTGGGAAATGAAAGCTTTTTCATTTTGAACATAATGAGCTAAGTTACAGTAATCTGCGTTGATTGAATGAAGCTTTAGAATCTCACCCGGCTTAGAAAAATGATAGCTTTAGTGGCAAATGTAAAAACAGTTGGAAAAACACACTGTTATTCTTTGGAGATGAAAAATTGAATTCCTGTATTAAATTCAAATAACTGAATGACTTGTTAATATCACTATAGAAAATATATTGTTAAAAGGAATTTAAACTGAGGGTTTCCCTTATATAGAAATGTACGGTAACAAAATGCAATGCAATAGATTCACTGTATTTTTAATTCCAAATTTTATTAGTTATTGTTGTTGCTTCCTAGATTACAAGAAAAAGCTGCTGATACAATTGATGCTCTGCAGAAGGCTGGCATTAAAGTATGGGTTCTGACAGGAGACAAAATGGAGACTGCTGCAGCAGCCTGCTATGCCTGCAAGCTATTCAGAAGAAATACTCAAATTCTTGAGTTAACTACAAAGAAAATAGAGGAGCAGAATCTGCATGATGTATTATTTGAATTGAGCAAAACTGTCCTAAAGCACAGTGGCAGCTTAACAAGGGACATCTACTCAGGGTAAGTTGAAAACATTGATGGTGCAGTGGTTAGAGTGCAGAATTGCAGGCAAACTCTGCCCATATTCTGAAGTTCAATCCTGATGGGGTTCAAGGTTGGCTCATCCTTCCATTTTTCTGAAGTCAGTAAAATGAAAACCCAGATTGTTGGGGGACAATATGCTTACATTGTAAACTATCCAGAGTCCTGTAAAGCACTATAGGGTGGTACATAAATTCAACTGCTATTGCTATTGCTAAAATACATGCTCAAAATTTAAGCTTTTGGGAATAAGATGGACAGATTTTTAAATTGCTCTCGATATTCAGAGTAAAAATAGGTGTATTCTTCAGCAGAAGATAATAATAAGGTATTGGTAGTTCTTTACCAGTATGTATGGAATAATTGGGGGAGAGGGCTGTGGATGTCCTCATACATTCATTTTACAGTATATCTGAGCTCCCTTTTTCATCTGTGGACCAGGAAGGCCTTCAGACTATCATGCTTTCAAAGCATCTGGACTCTTGCAATGGGTTCTAGTGGTTTTGCCCTTGAAAACCACATGGAAATTGCAGGAGATGGTGGAGATAGGAGGGGCCCTTGCACAATTTTGCATTGTGCACCAATTGTGCCTGTTCCTAGATCAAGGGGCCCTACTCATGCTCACTCATGCCCTAGTCAGCCACCAGTTGGGCTATTGTAATGCACTCTACACCAGACTGCCCTTGGAAGAGAATCTAGAAACTTCAGTTCAGGCAGTGCTGTGGGTACTTATATGTATTCCTTGTATAATATGTTATACTTCTCTGTGAACTGCATTGGTTATCAGTTTGTTTCTGCATCCAATTCAAAGTGCTGATTTTGAACTTTAAAACTCTATACGGCATGGGACTGGATTACTTGAGGGGCTGCCGTTCCCCAGTTACATCTCTCTGTCCCACCAAATTTAGTAGAGAGAACATGCTGTGAGTTCTGTCATTAAGGGAGCTACATTTGGTGGACCCTAGGCAATGGGACTTCTCACTTGTGGTGTTCCCATTGTAGATTATCCTCCTCTCTGAGATTAGTTTGGCTTCATTTTTCTTTGCTTTCTCACGGTCCCTCAAGACCTGGTTGTGCCATCAGGCCTGGGGACCCCAGAGAATGGTGAACTGGTGAAGGATCTCTGTTATTATAAACATCCGTTCACCAATTATTTTTTTATAATTTTGAACATTTCAATAATGATAATATAATTATTATTTGTGATTTTTAAAAACTTATTGTATACCATTAAGAGTCACTTGTCTTATTGGATGGGCGATATATAAATAAAATAATAAAAATATGGTGGCATGCCTAGGTGACACACACGCTTGGGATGCTGCACTGGTTACCAGCAGACTTCCAGTTACATTTAGAGTTCTGGTTACTACCTCTAAAACATTAAATGCCATAGGGCTCATCTATCTGAAATACCTCTATCACCTGACGTTTCTGCCCATCCTGCATGATCAGACAGAGTTGGTGGGCTCAATTGGATCAAGAAGTGTGTCTTCTCCAATGCAGCATCGGTCCTCTAGAGCAGTGCCCCTCCCACCTTTTGGGCTCCAGGGATTGGTTCTGTGAAAGAGGTTTTTCCATAGACCGGAGGGGGCATGGTTTCGCATGCTGCCTGCATCCCATAGATGGGCCTTCACTTGTTTGTGTGGCCCACGTTCTGACATGTCATGGCCCGTTAGTGGTCCATGGACCAGAGATTGGGGACCCTTGCAGTAGAACAACAATGGAAAATAGAAGTTGCACATCTACTATCCCATGGAAATTGATGCTGTCTGATAGCATTTGAGAGCATCATTAAAATGTAAACATACCCATTTTTATATCTATTGATATATGTGATATCTGAGGCAGACCAAGAGATTAATGGAATGACACCCTAGTGGGGGGAAAGTACTCTTTTTTAGAATCCTTAAAGGGAAAACAAACCTCCTTTGGGTTTATTTAAAAGGGAAACAAGAGCTGGAACTCTAAATTTGCTTTATTTCAGGATATCCATTGGCAAGGCTGCTATTGCTTGGTTAAATTGCAAATCAGCATTAATTTCTATACTTTTGTCACTCAAAGGCTTTCAGCTGAAATGCAAGATTATGGTTTAATTATTGATGGAGCAGCATTATCATTAATAATGAAACCACGGGAAGATGGCAGCTCTGGTAACTACCGAGAAATCTTCCTTGAAATTTGTAGAAACTGCAGTGCAGTTTTATGCTGTCGCATGGCTCCTTTGCAAAAAGCACAGGTTTGTATTTCCATCTTTCTCGTTATGTCAATATTGAAATTGTCATATAATACATTGTGGTAATTATAAAATGTTGAACACTCCCCTTCCAGCAACTGATAATGGATGAAAAAATGAAACACAAAGAAAAGGGAAACCAAAGAAAAAATTCTACAGGAAAGCAATTAGTTATTAGTTCACTCAAGATGCTTCCTGCTGCGACACTCATTTATGTACATTTCAAGATTTAACATACCCCCCAAAACAAATTAATTTTAACAAAGGAAAAATGTTATATTTTATTTACGAAATTATTTTAGTAAATAATTCAGAAAAGTTGGCTAATTAGGATTCTGTCTAAATAAATATCAGAAATAAAACTGGGGAAAAGATTAAAATGTGCAAGAGATAAAACAGCTAAATATATCTGAGAGAAACACCTGTTACATTTGGACCATTGTTTAATATATTCTACCTACTTCCAGTGCTATGAGAAATGGATAAAATTGGTTCTGTTGTGTTTGCTTGAATGAGAAAGCTATCTGGAAATATTCACATGGATAATCTGTGTAGATAACTACTTATTATTTACTCCCTGTGATAAAGGAAGGGGCATTCTAGGTTTCTTGAGAAAGTAAAATTCCCCAGAATGCATTTTCTATCTACCCTCGTAATCAGTTTGCCAGAAAATAGTAATAATTCCTAGCAAATAAACTACTGAACATAACTACCAGAAATAGTAAAGTATTACACTTTTTCCCTTTCAGATTGTAAAATTAATTAAATGGTCAAAAGAGCACCCCATCACATTAGCAATTGGTGATGGAGCAAATGATGTCAGTATGATATTAGAAGCACATGTTGGCATAGGTAAGTAGACAGGCTCCATCTGAAGTAAGTAAGCATCTTATTTCCTTTCACTAAAAATAAAGGTATTGAGTCATAAGTTAAATTGTGCGGAGTCTGTCCTTCTTAACAGTCTCAAAATTGTAATCAAATGTAAACCCCAGGGAATTTCTGGTATAAATTTTACAACTTGATTTCACAGCCTCGCACATATTTTACTTCACAAGCTCTCACCGTTCTTTCCCCTTAGGCATTATTGGGAAAGAAGGTCGTCAAGCTGCAAGAAACAGTGACTATGCAATACCCAAATTTAAACATTTGAAAAAAATGTTACTGATTCATGGGCATTTTTATTATGTCAGGATATCTGAACTGGTGCAATACTTCTTTTATAAGGTAAGGTAGTGTTTTCTTTACCTTTTAAAAAAGTTTTACGTACTCAATAATAGTGTATCTTTTCAACTGTGCACAGTGCTGTCAGAAGTCAACAGAAGTCACTTCTGCTTGTGTACAATAGCACTGATCTACTTACACTAGCAGTAGTACACATCCCCAAATTATTAGGAAGGTTTCCTAGCATTCTGATGCTCTCTGGAATATCAGTAGCCTCTCTCTCCATATTAATGGAAGGATTTTTTATTCATGTAGTGTGATTTTGGATCTAAGCCACGACAGCCCTTTTCTGCACTCATACCAAATAATTTAAGCTTTTTAAAAAAACTAATGTTTATCTGATGTGGGCAAACAGTTTCCGAAAATACAAAACTGGTTTGTGCCTCAGCCCCAAGGAGATCTGTTGGCTTAGTACCTTGCAGTCCTTTTGATCCCATATTTGGTAGCAGGTGGTATCCCTCACTGTTGTCATTGATTTGTCACCATAACAATTGTTTTGTGTGGATAGCAAAACAAAAACCCTGTAGTCCTAAAACCACTAACTACTGGAACATTCATTAATATAATTAATAAAGAAGAAAGTACTTTGATGGTTGCAATATTTATCAGGTTTCTATTTCAACTGACCAAGCTGAATAGAAGTCAAATGTTTTCATGTCAAGACTGGTTGCCTGGATCATAATAACAGCAACTTTAATTGGTATTTTTATACATTTTCAACAACAAAATCATAGCTTTGTAAACTTGTACTTTAAAATGCCAATTTCAGGTATTTTAGATCAGCTTATTCAACAAAGGCTTCAGGATACATGGTATATCTTGGACCAAATTATACTTTATTCCTATCCCATCCTTGATATACGGAGTCATACATTAATACATTGCTCGAATACAATGCCATTCAGCTATGGCCTCTGAAATGGCTTTATCCCAAAGATAGTAATTAATGGACAAAATAAGGTGACTCAAAGGCAAGCTATTACTTTCCACAAGCTATTATTTATAAATTTGTTCATTTCTGTATTCAATTATTTATCAAATGGATACATCCTTCCATCTCACAGAAAATGACAAAGTTCCACTTTGAATTGAATATCAGTTTTAATATCCATTTGAACCAGCAATGGCCGAAGTAGCAATATGTATTCCCATGATTGAACTGTAAATAGCTCATCTGATCAATATGGTCTATGTAGCAATTGATTGACAGAAATATATTTGGTTCTGTTATTCTCCTTCTCCACACAACAGGGACACCTTCTAAGCATTAAGTAGTTTATTAGATGCATACTATGTCCTTGTTTCTGTATGATTTATCTTCTTTTCCCCTACACACATACACAAACACACAGACACACACACAATTGTTTGGATTCTCCTAATCTTTCTTTTCCTAGCCTTTACCTTGGATAAAGGATTGATACTTTTGTCTTTCTTTTCAAGGGCAAATTGATAGTACCAAGCCCTTTTCAGCCATTTAGAACCCAACAAACCTTATTAACTAGATACTGTATTGTATATTGAAATGTAAAGGAGGTGATGTCCTATATTTGGCTTACTGGCTACATATATTTTAGAACTCCCTGTATTTGAGTTTTTGATCCTCTTGCAAACAGACATTTGATGCAGAAGGGTCATCCTTATCTGTTTTCTGGAGAAAGAAAACCAGATTTTCAAATTCCTTTGAAAGGCCAGGAAAGTGGGGGCTGCCTTACCTCTAGAGAGGAGATATTCAAGAGTGCCAGGCAGGAGCAGAGAGGGCCCTCTTCCTGGATCCTGCCAGTTGAAACTCTCTGACTGACAGTGTCTCTAAACATTCCTGTTATGTCAGGAGTGAGACCATTAAGTGAAATGTTGGAAGTCTCAAACTTCCTCTCCCATAAACCCACTGGTTCTTCTCACACTGACACTTTCTTCCTGCCTTGGTGTAGTTTTAACATATTGCCATTGCCTATCTTCCATTTTGATACTTTCACCTGATGTCCACCCAATAACCCCAACATAAACAATGTAAAGGTATCCCACAGCCAGTACACCTTATTGTTAAGTAGGAAAAGTTGAAAAAGTAAAAGAAGTTGAAAAAAATGGGGAAAAGTGTTCTACAGCACCATCTGCTACCCTGTAGCATGAGGCATGTGACTAGGGAATCATCATCTTTGAGAGCTAGATCAATTTTGCAGTGCACAGACAAAATTAACTCAAATTTTAAAATAGAAAAAGGGAGCACAGTGGTTCACATGGTTAGGACGCTGGGCTGATGATCAGCAGGCTCATGTTCGAGACCTAGTTGATGCTGTGGGACAGGGTGAGTCTCCCATCACTCACTCCAGCTCCTGTAGACCCAGCAGTTCAAAAGGGGGCAACCATGAGTAGAGAGATGGATAACATTTTGGTGGGCAGTTTAATAGGGACATGAAAGGACACCCCCAACTGGGTGTCCCTTGAGTAATGGTGATGTCACCAGCTGATCTTCTCAACCCAGAAGCTGACATGTATTTAAAAGGGAAAAAAGTAATAATTTCCTCTTTAATTACATGCAAAACGATTAATAGTGCAGGAGATAAAATAAGAGAACTGTGAAAAAACACAGACAGCATTTCAAGTACAAGAAAAAAGTGCAAAAAATTAAGATTCTGAACAGATGACTTTATGATGGCATTGTTTTATTATTTAGGACATACACTGAGCTTGCATTGTGAAAATATTCATTAGAGACTATCTACCTACCTACCATCTATATAACATTCAGCTGATAGTCTGGAGCAAGAAGTGCTTGTTTCTTACAGATATTCGTTCTGTCCAGTGTATGAGAATTCTGTCCAGTGTATGACAATTCTGAGAATACAATATACTCTGCTTGTACTGCAATTTATGGGTGTTCAATTCAGTATATACTACTGAAAAATACATTTAAAAGGATATTAATGTAATGTTTTATTAAAAACTAACATTCATAGTTGTTCAAACTTAAATATTTGATTGTATTGCTACCACTTTGTTTGTGATCATTTGTGCAATATCTATTTCTTTTGTCTTCCAGAATGTCTGCTTCATTTTTCCTCAGTTTTTATACCAATTCTTCTGTGGATTTTCACAACAGGTATCTGAGAATATGTTTCATTTTATGAACTAACATAAATTTTGCTGTTATAGTATTTCATTTGTTTCAGTAAATTTTTCTTCTTCAGTATAGCGTTGAATGAAAACTGTTAGCTTTTTCCAGTTGGGGCTTTTTGGATAATTCAGCTTGCATTAATTCTGGATAGTAGTGGATGGACATCAATGGAAACATTGAAATTATATTTAATGTGAGCTTGAACGGATTCCACATTTGCACAGACATAGCATAGCAGCCAATCTACTTTTTAATTTTTTTCTGCTGAAAAACCAGAAAGGAACATGTAGAAATTTGAATCTCCTAAATTGGTGGCTATTTCTTGAATGTGTGAAAACATCTTCCAATCTACTCTTTTACCTGTTTTTTTTTATTTTTTATTCCTTGTAATGTATTGTGTAATATAGTCTTTATTTAAAGATTATATTTAAAGTATGCAAATTTGCAGTGAAAGTCACAGATTCTTAAGCTTATGTACATCTGAAAGATAACAAATCTTCAGCACTTCTTATTTTTGTAAGGTACAGTAGACTTGTCAGCAATGCTGCAAGACCACTTATGCTTATTTTTGTCCCCAGTTGTCACAAACCTTTGTTTCTGTTAGTCATCTATTTATGTGATATATGAAGCAATAATTATGACTTCACAAATTTTTATTATCAGGAAGTGATTACTGCATGAAACACAAAACTAACTTTACGCCTGAAATAGCCAAAGCTAATCATTTTAGTCATATTTGTTTTAATGGATAAGAAACATATTCTTTAGTGGTTTCTATTGTAATAGGAATGATTATCATTAATTGGATTTGGCTGTTTTTACACTTATTTATTATTTGTTTATCCAAAGCCAATTCAATAATGTTTTTTTATCTAATCAGGAGTAGCATACGAATTAGAGTTGGCTGAATTGAAGAGTATGGTTACAATGATTAATACTGGTTATAACATTCATTAGCTAGGACAGTAGTAATATAATATCTGCTAATTGGTGATTTCCAGTTTCTTTTATTTCCCCTTATAATTCCTTTTGACAATATTTTACTAAAAGAAATCTGTGTTTTTTTTGTCTACAGCCTTTATATGATACTGCGTATCTTACTCTGTATAATATCAGCTTTACTTCACTTCCTATTTTGTTATATAGTCTAATGGAACAACATGTGAGTTCTGAGACACTCAAGAGAAACCCTATACTATACAGGTATATGCTCATTGTTTGAACAGGCAGATGAGATCAGTTAATTCATATTGTATTTCTGAACGATAGGCAAGTATTGGAGCAAGGGATGTTTATGTTGGTGAAATTTATTGTGTATGTATGTTAAATATTTCCAGCAGGAAAACAACACAGGAACTTTGTTTAGGATTTATTAATCAGCACACATAGCTAAAAATTACAGCCCGCGTACCCAGTAATAATTATTGTTTATAATTGAAAAACAATTGAGTACAAATTTGCTTAAACACAAAACATAGTTGTAGTCTAAGCATTGTCACAATTTCTCAGCTAAACTCTGTGATATAGGCTTTATCAATGGAATCACTGATGAATAAATAATTTCAGTAATATACTGTAATTAATATTTACAAAAATCACTTGGGAACAAATATCCAAGTATGCATGTCGTATATAATCTGCATCTACTTAAAAAAAAAAAACTTATTGAAATGAAGCAGTGTTCTGGGGACCTCTAGTGTTGTTTTTTATTACATATGTGCATGCTTTTGAGTCATTTTGACTCCTGGAGACTGCCTGAACTGGTCCCTGAAGTTTTCTTGGCAAGATTTTGAAAGTGGTTTGTTACTGCTTCGAAGGGCTAAGAACAGAGGTGGGCTCCTACCAGTTCTAACTGGTTCTTTAGAACCGTTAGTAGCTCAGCGATGACATCACAGAGCCGGTTCTTTCAGTGTCTTTGTGGGCGCCGCCATCTTGGATTTTGCTTCTGCTCATGCACAGAAGCTATTTTTTTATTGCTGCGTGCGCGAGCACACACAGCAAAAATATCCAGAACCCACCCCTGGCTACGTTGATCACAAGGTTACCTAACTAGCTTTGTTCCTAAAGCAGGACTTGAACTCACGGTCTCCACCTGGTATCTCAACTAAATTGGCTCTCCTAAAATAAAGTAAATCTTGTATTGAATATATCTGAGTCTTCCTATATGAAAGAATTTAGAACAACCGTGCTCATCTTGGTGCCCTGCAGATAAAGTGGTCTTCAATTATCTTAATTCTCCCTAGAAGTGAATTATAACAGTTGAAGTGAAACACTTCTAGTGGAAATCCTGGTTTAAGACTCAACAAGAAGATATAGAGAGACTGAAACATCAGCATTGAAATACATGCTGCCTGGGGAATTTCTGGGAAGTGAAGTCACATATCTTAAAGCTAGCAAGTTTTTAAAAAAAACTGGTTTTCATAAAGTCCATAGAATATTACAACATTTCTTTTTGTAATAAAAACATTTATTTTTCTTTATTTCAAATGTTTAAAAAAATGAGTAACACATGTTATTATTCAGGGATGTTGCCAAGAATGCTCACCTACGATGGCGTATATTCATTTACTGGACTTTCTTGGGAGTTTTTGATGCTGTCGTCTTTTTCTTTGGTGCCTATTTCTTGTTTGACAATTCAACTATGACCAGCAATGGGCAGGTTTGTATCTAAAGTTTTGGAAGCTGTTTTAGAGAAAATAATTGGTTTCTCCTTGGGTACATTTATGCTGGCATGCATTATCTAAGGATTCAGGAATGTCTACAGATTGAATGAAGTATTCTGCCGGGGGGAAACCACAGGAAGCTAAATACGTTTATGTGTTTCTTTCTCATTAAATGTCATTCAAATTTCCTAATTCTGCTCTAATTATTATAATAGGCAATTTTTAAAATGGGAAGCTGGTAGAGGTGTTAACATTTGAACTTGTTGAGTTCAGAGTACAATTTACCTTAAAGCCTTGGGACTATATTTCTTGTAGATTATTTTACTTTGATATATCCCTGACATTCCTCTTCAGAGGTTCAGCTCCAGGCCTACTCAGATCTGACCAATTTATCCAGAACATCACGAACCATTTATAATTCACAGTATTTCCATCATGGCCAGATTAGCATGGTCCAAAGGAGAAAGATAATATTCCAAAATTCTCTAGAGCATTCCATTCTTAGAACAGTAGGCTTTGTACTTCCCTGATTAACTCCCTAAAGCCCTGCCAAATGAAACAAGGCAGGTGGCTTCTAGACAGAAATGATGAGGATAATGATTGAAATAAGGCTTCATCAGTTGATTATATTTGTAAAGAAAATTACCCAGAATTCTATCAAATCCTAGACTGAATTTTAGGTGTAGAACAAATAAAAAGCTGTCACCTTCTAGTTTTGTCCCGTGAAGAGAGAAATTATTTCTCTTCATTTACATATAGAATAGAATAGAATAGAATAGAATGATATACACAGAAATTCAGGAATCCTAGATTATCAGCATATGTAATCTTCATCTTTTTAATTATTTAAAACTAACCTGTCTATGGAAAAACTAAAGGTGTTGATTTATATTTTTAAAAGCATATTAATAGAGAGCTTAGTTAGTGGCTAATTTCTATTAAGGGTAATATTTTTTAAAGCAAACAAATTATAGGAGTTAATTGGGGTACAAGTCACTTGAAACATTTATTCAGTGAATTATCCAACTTTAGTTAAGCAATTTTCAATGTGTGATGTGTTACAACTTCCACTTTAAAAATAGATAACATATAGTTAAGTAGCATAATTATTTTGAAAAGAACAAAATATATCCATTTAAATAAAATTCTACTTTTTGTTAAGAACATAATTTAAAACATTTATTTAAAGTCCTTCTGCTTTTATTTGCACATTAACATTTTGCAGTTTGTTTTATTTGTGTCTTGCTTTTTTCTTTTCTTCCTCCTTTCTTCTGTTTCTGTCTTCAGCTAATGACAGTCAACACTCACATGGTAAGACTGCTGTGGTTTTGTCATGATGTGTGTTTTTCTTTATTGCAATTCAGATATTCCTAGAAAAAAAATCACATTTTTTTCTTTTTTACCTCCTATATGCTGTGCCAAAATCATAAAAAAGTCAATTTACTTTTTTTAAACGAAGAATTGTATGGGATTTTTAAAAATCTTGCTTCTTTTTGTTTACATTATTTCTGCTCAGCTAATTTTCATGTTTGCATAATTTAATTACATTAGAATAGGTACTGTTAACACACATACACACATAAATGCGGCTGAATTTCAATTAGGTAAGAGAGTTAGGAAAATAAGGTAAGTAGTTTGGAAGAAAAGAAGAAACATAAAGTAATAGTGTAGATTATTGATACAGATGAATTAAAATAACTCACAAACTTAAACCATCTAGGCAACTTTTGATGTTCTATATGTAAACCATGCTTTATCAGGGTTTCTGTTCCAAATACTATGATCTGTTCTATCATACTGTCTGTGTGAACCTGCCTAATGCTAAAGTTCACACTTCAAGGCTATTCTCTACCATTCCACATTTTCAGGAGTTATAGACAGTTCCTGGAGAAAAAGGATCTTCACAGGCAGTCTCATCTGTCAAGTTTCTTCCCCATGGAGCAAAAATAAAAATATTTTCTCTTTTACCATAAGCTGGCTTTCTATTTAAGTTAAGCATTTTCTCAATGTTTTTTTAGACTTGCTAGCTACTTCTAGGAAAATATGATTTTATATGTTGGCTGTGTAATTATTATTTTTATTTCAAAGATAGTTGGATCCCTGTGAGATGAAGTAAAAAAAATCCAGATCACTTCCACATTGCCTTTGTTCCCTGTCAGAGTTTCACTGGTTACATGGGTAACCATATACGTTTATTTAATAGATAAGATAGTTCCATTCTATATAAATGTTTTTGAACATTCTGGACTGGCTCAACAACAATTAAGTATGTTTCTCTCTGTGTACATAGTCTGTTGTGCTCTTATTACCATAGCTATATGGAGTTACAGTTGCATCAGAATTCTCATGATACAACTTCTCATGAGGCAGGCTTGCTTGCTTATTATCTGTCTGTCTATCTATCTGTCTATCTATTTCCAAGCCACCCACTCCCACAGTTTTCTGTATGCTGAGCCATAGAACAAAAACAGTAAAATAAAACTAATGAAATATTGGTATCGGCCAAGACATAGCGGAATAAGATTGTACCTGCTTGTGAAGAGTCAAGCTGGGTAATGCATAAAATTGGGGGGAGGGGGTGGGGTGGTGGTGGTAGCCATATAAGGTATGTGGTATTACTGAGAAATTCTGTTGTCAGGCGCATTCCCCATGTACTCCAGAAAATTGGGGGACTCCCAGCATGACACCTCACAATAATGAACCAGGCGGATAGATTTGATTCTACAAGGAGTTGTCTGATAAATGTGCTAATGTAAGGTTTTTAAGGATATAACAACCAGCATTTTGAATTTGGCCTAGAAGCCAGGTTTTATGCTGCTGGTATTGTATATTGATAATATCTGCCAACAAGGTAGCTGCTGCATTGTGTACCAGCCAAACCTTCTAGGTTATCTCATAAAGCAGCAACATTGCAGTAGTCCATCCAACCAACTGTTGATTAAAGTATGAGTCATTGTGACTAAATCATGCTGGTTCAACTAGAATCATAATTGTCCCAAAGGTGCTTTCCAAAAGGCAACTGGACCTTCTTTGTTGTTTACCATGAAGATTTTGCTTCTGAAGAAACTTCTTGGATGAGAAGCATCCAATGTCTTCAAGGAAAATACAAAAAAAGGCCAGTTGCCTTTTGGAAAACACCTTTGGAACAACTGTGACCTGGATTATTGAGAATCTCCATAGACATTTAGGGTCTTTGGAGCTGTCTGAGCTTGCTTGTTTTGTTGCAGGCATTTCAGTACCCAAACTAGGTAACATCATCAGTGTTAGTAAGGAGTGCAGTTTGTTGCCAGTTTATATTCTAGTGACTTGCCTGTCAGTGTTGGTCTTAGAGATTCTTTGATTAGGCTGTTTGCGGTTGGCTTCTTTGGCAGTTTCTTGTTTGGGGGCTTGTTTACTTGATTGCTGGTCTAATGTTAACTTTGGAGTTAATCTATGTTGATCTGGCTGCTGATTGCTGGTGGAGAGGTGCTTGGGTCTTTTGGTTCCTTTTTGGGCTGGGTGATAGTCTCTTTTGCATAGTATACAGATGTTCTATTGATGGCTGATTTGTCAGAGTGCCAGGCTTCCAGTCTCCCTGTAGAGGTTCACCAGTGAGTGATCTGACCATGGCAGGGAAGAAATCAAAATTCCCCCCAGATCCAGAATTGCTTTGACAGAAAAACCAGATTGGGTTTATACAATGAGTTGGCTCCTGGGTTACTTGGGCTAGGCCATAAACTCCTGAGCTGCCTCTGACCCAACACCTGGGGATGGCAGGTTGAAATCCCCAGCAACATAAGTCCAGGGAACTCCACTGGCAGCCCAGCCATGGAACCAAGCAGCTCAGGCAGGGAGGTTTCTATGCAAGCAAGGAGGCTGTTACAATAGCAACAGCTGTGGCAACAACTGCATCTAGCAATCTGTGGAGCAAGGACCCTGGATCCCTCCCAAGTATCCTGGATGGTCACTGCCACTCCCCCACCCCTACCTGGAGTTGAGGCTGATGCCACACCCAGGAACTGGCTAGGCAGATCTCAAAGAACAGAATCCTGCCCTCTTGCCTCAGCCAGGTCTCAGTGATAGTCTTCTCCTCAGCAATGAAATTGTGGCTCAAGTGGTTTTATTACAGACTGATCTAGCATTCATCACCAGCCACCAATAGCCCAGGGCCTTGAAAACTTGAATTGTTATAAAAATGTTCGGTATTCATATAAACATAGACAACTGATACTGAATTACCTGTATCTAATTCATTTTAATGCAACATTAAAATGGTAATTATTATGAAAATGTCCATTTTTTAAAAATAATGTTAAATATTTTTCCATAAATATGGAAATGTATGTAAAGTCAAGGAAGATATTTTAAAATTATTTGTTACAAATATCAAACTGGATACAAGAGCTATGTGATTCATCCCATTTTGCTTATTCAGAAAAAAGTACCTTCTTGTCGTCGATTTCACTCCTGAATCCTATTCTGTTTGTTGATCTCTAATTGTGATCACTATTTGTTGCAAAGTTTTGGAATACACTGATACGTGAGATCTAATATTCAAAATGTATTCATCCTTTTAAAACTTATTTATTGAAGAGGAAAATTTAGAAATATTGCATCCTTTTTAAAGTATAGTTTTTTCACTATACCTCTGAGCAGGGGTCTGGTGGACTTCAACTCCCAGAATTCTTCAGCCAGCAAAGCTGGGAGTTGAAGTCTGCCAGGCTTAAGGTTGCCATGGTTGGAGACCCCTGCCTCAGAAGGTTTTTCATCTCTCAAGAGTGGGAAGTTGTCCAGAAGGGGGAGAAGAGATTGTAACATTATTCTAATTATTCTGCAAGTGGAGCTACACATTTCTGGATCCGTCATTTGGTAGCTAAAGTTATTTTATTGGTATGGCTTATTTTCAAATTACTTTTACTAGAAAGTGGATGAGTAGGTCATGCAAGAAAAGATAGAAATGAAATACCAATGAGACCCATTAATGTAAGGATGAATATTGTTTTGTTTTACATTTGATAGGGTGTAAGTATTTTTTTAATTCTATTGGATTTATTCCTTGATAAAGATGCATAGGATTTAAATCTTTTTACATTATAATTCATGTACTATCCAATTAAAATGACATTTTCTCTTTCCTTTGATAGACAGGTTCACTGATTATGATTGTATGCTTGGCAGGCAGGAGATTATTATTATTTTTTTGTATTTCTATATTTTGGTTCTTGCTGAGGCTTCTGATTTTTACAGGTAGACCTCGATTTAACGACCACAATGGAGGCCAACATTTCTATTGCTAAGCAAAACAGTTGCTAAGTGAATTGTGCCCCATTTTACAACCTCTTTTGCCACAGCTGTTAAGTGAATCAGTGCAGTTAAATAACACAGTCATTAAGCGAACCTGGCTTCTCCCATTAACCTTGCTTTCTGGAAGCCAGCTACGAAGGTTACAAGAGTTACCATATATCTCCGGGAGAGTGTAACTGTCAAAAATACATGTCAGTTCTTAATTGCCTGAATACTGATCACATGTCCATGGGACTGACATGCAACTGTCATGTTAAAAACTGGTCATAAGTCACTTTTTTCAGTGCCGTTGTAACTTCCAACGGTCACTAAACAAATGGTTGTAAGTTGAGGAGTACCTATATATGGGCTGTAGCATTATGACTGAATCTTAGAAAGCTGAATTCAGTGGTAGTATACAAGGATGAGTTGCAAGCATTAAATGCTTAATTCTCATGTGTCATCATCATATTGGTCAATTACAGGTAGTTCTCCACTTACAACCATTTATTTAGTGACTCTTCAAAGTTACAACAGCACTATAAAGAGTGACTTATTATCAGCCCTCACACGCGTTATAGTATCCCCAGGTTCCTGTGATCAAAATGCAGGTGCTTAACAACCAGCATCATCTAAGAAGATTGCAGTGTCCAGGGATCATGTGATCATCATTTGCGACTTTCCCAATTGAATTCTAACAAAGTCAAGGGGGGAGGGGGGAGCTGGATTCACTTAACAACTTTGTGATTGTTTAACAACTATGGCAAAAAAATGTTCTAAAATCAGATATGACTCCTTTGATCGACTTTCTTGGGCAATTCTGATCCTAACTATGACCATAAGTCTAGGACTACCTATATTGTTCTAAAACAAAACCTTTTCTTTATTGGGATGTCTAACCTGGGACTTATGTATTCCTTCCTGAATAGATGTTTGGAAACTGGACCTTTGGAACACTGGTGTTCACTGTATTGGTATTCACCGTTACATTAAAGGTATAATCTTCTAAATCATCAAAATGACAACATTCTTATAATCCAAATGATTTGGGTGTTACTTAAGAAAAAGTAATGTCTCAAAAAAAATTATAGTTATTCATGCCATGCAAAAGGTAATAAAAAGAGATGTTTCCCTCATAAACTAAAAGATATGGTATTCTGTCAGAGCTCTCTGATTACTAAAAGACCACCAACTTTTAGAAAATACTGGTAGTGAGGCTGATCATGAGACTTGTTACTGCTGTGATTCAAAGAAACTTTAAAGAGAGCCTGTAAAATTAATTACATAAAGTGCCTGATCTTATCAGCCCTTTATATAAATAATTTCTAAGAACCGTGCTGTGTTTGGCTTCCAATTAGATTTGAATGCTTGTAGCTCTCAGAAGAAACTATCAATAGCCATCTCAGTAGTAAACAAAGAATAATTTTACAATTGAAGCTTCTGAGGAATATGATGTAGAGACAGCTGCGAAAGAAAGTATATTTTTGGCTCATGAAGGAATAGATCTGATGTGAAAACGAGAAAGAAAATTACATGATATAGAAACAGAAAATGTAGGGGGTGAAATAATCTGATAAATGCTGCCATTTATATACAACTATATTGTATTATTTAGGAGTGCTTTTCAGCACTTTGGTTTAGTTAGCCAAGTACAAACTGCTCAAAAATCCAGGATTCAACATGTTAAGGCCATCGTAAAGCAACTTAGTATTTATATAGTCTCCTTTCCTATAGATCCCAAAATATTGATAGTAGTATTTTTCTATACAGCTTGCACTGGATACTCACTATTGGACATGGATCAACCACTTTGTGATCTGGGGATCACTACTTTTCTACATTGTCTTTTCTCTTCTCTGGGGAGGGATCATTTGGTAAGAACCAGTGAACCTGCCATATATTTAAATCCCTTTGTTGTTGCATGTAAAAGTTCAGGCATCTAGAGTCACATTGGGTAACTAGGCCCCCATAGCTTCTGGACCAATGGTGAAATCCAATTTTTTTACTACCGGTTCTGTGGGTATGGCTTGGTGGAAGTGGTGTGGCTTGGTTGGTGTGGCAGGGGAAGGATACTGCAAAAAATCCATTTCCACCCCACTCCTGGGGGAAGGATATTGCAAACTCTCTATTCCCACCCAACTCGGGCCAGCCAGAGGTGGTATTTGCCGGTTCTCTGAACTACTCAAAAGTTCCCCTACCAGTTCTCCAGAATCTGCTGGATTTCACCCCTGCTTCGGACTATGGAACAGAACCTCTACGGCATCTTTTAGATGACCTGGGGTAGAGATATAAAACTGAATATCATTAT
This sequence comes from Pseudoxenodon macrops, assembly GCA_032467955.1. Lineage (NCBI taxonomy): Eukaryota > Metazoa > Chordata > Lepidosauria > Squamata > Pseudoxenodontidae > Pseudoxenodon > Pseudoxenodon macrops. The sequence continues at coordinate 367,587 of JANHFT010003049.1, read as the reverse complement.
CATACTCAGTTGATACCTCACCCCACACTATTGGAATGACCTTCTCCATTGCTTTCACCTTAAACACGAAAGGAGAACGGACCAAATCCTGAGGTAATAGAATGTGTGCAATTGTTTACATTCAACTAGTGTTTGTATGTATGTGGATGCATTTGTGTATGTGTGTTTGTGTGTGTGTACAAACAAACACACATACACAAAATTTGCTCCTAATTCCTTCTACTCCCTTTTCTTGTTATTTTTCTATGGTCTAATGGAGCCCTGACTGCCCCAAAACATCTAGCCAGCTTCCATGCCTAAGGAGAGATTAGAATTCTCTTAGATTCTAGACTGGTAATTTAACCACTAAACCAAACTGGCTCTCCAAAGTTGCTTGCAAAATATTTTTTTTCTCCTAGCTTGGGGAAGACTACACTGCCAATATAAATATGTACATTAAAGAGACAGGTTAATAGAAAATACTGTCATTTTAGTTATTTATCTCCAGAACACTAAAGTTCAGTGAAAACAAGGTGTTTTGATCTAACCAGTCTAGGAATGTGGACACAGGATATAATAATAAAAATATGCATGTTGAAATCTCTATTGCTTTAATTCATGACAATATTTTGCTCTCATCCATTAGGCCATTTCTCAACTATCAGAGGATGTACTACATATTCCTGCAGATGCTATCTACTGGTCCTGCATGGCTGGGCATTATTATGCTTATAATTGTTAGTCTTCTTCCAGATGTGCTCAAAAAGGTTTTGTGCCAGCACATATGGCCCACAGCAACAGAAAGAATTCAGGTAAAAATTTAGCTGTCTTATTTTTACAGAAAATATCTATGTAAATATCTTCTAAATATCTTCTGATTTTATTGGTTACATTTTTATTGAATCAATTAGTAAGATACTGAGAATACAGTAAATGATTGTAATATTTTACATAGTAGTTTATTTTATGTGTGATTGGAATATAATGTACCTGTTAGGAAAAAGGAAAAAAATGACAAAAACAGCAATAAATCACATAATATAAATTTCTAAAATTAAGAAGAGATATAAAATTGTAAAAATCCATACCCAATATTTATATCAAAATCCTGTATAAATAGATATAATTTACTATCATTGTTATACTGTATTCCATAGTCTTGTTACATGGAGACCAAATGTGAACAAAACAAACTTTAACTAAAAGATTCTTCAAAGAGTTTTTCTACTATTTCTTACTTTTTAAACTACTATTGGTCCAAAGAAAGATGCATCTTAGTTTTGCTGCAGTCAGTTTGACAGCTTAAAAATTGTATATATTCATTTTTTTCCAAGGAAAATGGATAATAAAATTACATTATTATTAATGATTAAAGACTTGTATAATTTTCAGTTTTCTCAAACTATTAAAATGATTAAATTGCCATTACATATATATATATTCCACAAAATATACACATACATACATACATACACCAATGGAATTAAAATCCTTCCAGCACAGATTAGAAAGATTATATTTAATGTAATGCAATTTAAAAAGATATAATAACATATTATTTCGATATTCAATTCAATTTTTGGCCAATCATATCCAAATGTTGACATAGTTTTTCTTTGCTTGCCAGGAAGTAAGCTAGAGACTATATCTTTATGCATTTGCGTTCTATAAGACTTATTTCCATTTTGGTTCCTTACTATAATTGTGTAAACCAACTTCTTTCTAGCTATTCAAACAGATTGTCTCCATAGTCTTGCCCACACCTGCAGAACTGAATGGATGATGGGTTGAATGGTTTTGACATCAGACGTCAAAAGACAGACGTATCACTGCAGGCAAAGGCATTGTACCCAAAATCAAAAATCTGTTACCCTGATAATCTAATTCTTTCTTAAATCACCCTTTAAAAATCAAACCTGCTCTAAACTTCAGATATCTATAATGTGGTATACCAAATTAGAATAAAAACAATTACTGCTTCTAATGTTTTATCTAACCTCCAATAAAGACTTCAGAGCAATGCATTCCAAAACAGGATCACATATTATTCTCTCTTCCCATTCCTATATGCTGTTGAAATTCTCAAGCAAGCATTTATCTTGGATTTTGTGGAATAACTATGCAGACCTCAGGTAACTGAGCAGGTTTCCAAGAAGCCCTCACCAGTCTGCACCAATCAGAAACCAGTTTGGTTAAAGGCCAATCAGAAGTCAGGACACCTGGCTATAAAGTCCCTGGTCCATTGCCCGTGGTCTGCTTAGCAATTACTTTGTTTTTGAAGATGCCCACTACAGATGGGCCAGGAAATCTGTTCCTAAAGCCTAATATTGTAAAGAAATCCTCCAAATAATAAAGCACAGTGAAAACATGATGTTCAACATTTTAGTCAATCTGAAATATCATAAATGGGGCAAGACAGTAAGGGAAAGGCTAAACTAGACATTTTGATCTCAAAATCTGATATCAAATTTATTAGCATTTATATACTTTCTCATGCTTTTAATGGCATGGTAATTTCTCTAAATAGTATGACTTGGATGAAAACAATCCGATATTCAATTTGCCGAAGCGATCCAAAAATATATTTTGACTCCTGTTTTTTCAGTTAAGCTCATGTATCCAGTAGGATAATCTATTTTTAAATGTAATATAATTCACCTATGTTGATATTTCAAATAGATAACAAACCTATGACTAAATTTAAATAAATGGCTTTATCTTCAAATTGTTGCATAGAGATTGTTTGTAGGACATTATGTGAAAAACAATAAAATAACAGTATGCTACATAAATTGCATTGTATTAAATAATCTGAATAGTAATAGCCATTATAGAACTGAAACAGAGTTCCAGGAAAAGGAATTAAATGTGTAGTAATACAGTAATAAGAAGTAGTAGAAGCAAGAACTGGTTTGCAGCAGTGGTGGGTTGCTACCGGTTCTTCCCTAATATAAGAACCCGTAGTGGCGGTGGTGTGAGGCTCCGCCCACCCACCCCGACATCATCATGGATGATGTGCGCATGCGCAGAAGCACCATGCACATTCACAACCAGAACTGGTAGCGGAGGTAAGTAAAATCCACTACTGGTTTGTAGCATGTCACACTTGTCTAAAGAACTATTGAATGAAGTGGTACAGCTGAGTCGTCATGTATAGGATTACAGTAATAATGAGGATGTTGTACTATGTTCATAAAAGTATCCGGTGTTCAAGTTTGGGGGACTTCTCCATGATTTGAATCTGCACCTTTCTATATGCATTACATTGTCAATGTTTCTTTGTAAGCCTTTGGGATTTAATCAGACTTATTCCTGTGTTTCTTCTTTTCCCACTCTCAATACACTCCTGTCTTCCATACTGCTTTTCCTAAATAACTGCTACCTTGCTTTAAACTAAAAATGATGTGCACGGGTACTACCATCAATCTTCTTGGGAAATCAGACTAAACACCAGTGCCTTTCTGTTGAGCAGTCTACCATCTTTATGCTTTCTCAGACTTCAAGCAGTCTAAGTTTCTAATGGAGCAAAAGGTGATTTTTTTCCTGCCTTTCTGCATGTGTGGTCATATCATTGAGAGGATGTTAGAAAGTGCATTCAGAATCGCAACATATCAATCATAATTCATCTCCTCAATGGAACATTAAACAGCAATTACAATATTTTTATAGATTTTTTTCTTTGCATTTCCAAGTGGACGATATATGTAACTGTATGCATGTATTCTTTATCATTGTTTGTATATAAATAATACAATAGAATATCCCTGTTGTGTTTATTCTTTTTTAGTAATTTAAATAGTAACAACAATTGCTAAGCATAGATGTGATGGGAATTCCTGAATGCCATTGTTCATTTGTAATCATGAATCATGATTGCCATTATATGAACATTCTGCCTAAATCTATGGATTTAAAGTATGCTTACTTTGAAAATGATTCAAAATGTTTTGTATGAGGGTAGCATCTTCCTGCTATTTATTAAAGAATCTAGAGGTTTTTTTCAGACTTCTAGGTGTTTCGGGCATGGGAGAAGATGCTATTGTCTTAAGAAACCTTATTAGAATTAATGTGAATCTTATAGCACTAATTTTTGAAATTAGTGTAAAAGTCACAGAAAAATTGGGTTCCTTCAATAGATAGCAGAGAGATGTCGTGCTGAAGTGCACCCGAAGTTCCAAGTACTGGTGCTAAATCATTTTCAAAGTATGCGCAGAGCTATTATGTTTCTTTCACTCTAATTTCCCTTTGCCTACCAGCATGTCATCTTTCCTAATTTGATGAAATTAGCATCTTTCTTTCTTAAACACAAGCTAAACTTTTATCTAATCTGGAAAACAGGATCAGGAATTTCTATACTTGATATTTGGCCTATATTTCATAGAGATTTATTCTTTCGCTTTTCAATTTCCATTTTGATAGTACAAGTCTGATTTTTTCCATCAAGTTCTTTACTGTCTTTATGTTGCTCTGCTTGTCACTTCTGAGTGGTAAGCAAGAACATTTCTTCTTAACATCTAAATTTGAAGGAGGAAGATTGACCTTTTTTTTCTTTCTTTCTTTTGCTGTTTTGTTTCCATGGCTTAATAAAGCGTGTATGACAAACTGCATTGGGCTATTAAATCAGTGAAACTGCAAAAGCTTTGGAGGAATCTTTTTCTTTTGGTAAATTATTAGCCAAATCCAATTTCCTATGATAATTCTAGACTATTACATAAAGCTAATTAGAATTTCTTCTAACTTGTATCTTTTTCTGACAATTATACATTTATCTCATTTATCCTGCTATATGTAATTATTCTGGTTTTACAAGATGGGTATTAATGTACCTTCATTTCTACTTTAACATTTTTCTTGCTTCAAACATTAGTCTTTTGCTATAAGAAAAATATTATTCCTTTAATTCAAAATTTCTTTTTGATTAAAATATCAGTAAAAAGCAAGCATTAAATCTGAAAATAAAAGTCAGATTTGGAGTTCTGAATAGGATATAAAGCTACTGTATAACCACTTTTCTGCATGTGGTCTACGGGTGTCTTCATTCTATCTTTTGCATGATCATGTAAAGTATTATCTTTCCATTTAAAAGCATCACAAGTCTTTCCAGAAATAAAGTCTCAGTTGCAAAAGGAACCAATGCAAAGGATCACAATTTTTAGTCAGGCCTAATTTCAGCAGGAACGGTGACAGATAACGCTGAAGTCACGATTATTTGAACACAATCAGTTGCTATCTTCTGAGGTTCATGACTAATATCCACTACAAATGTAAAACTAGAGAATATAAAGCCATTTTATGAAAGAATATAAAGCCACTGAATTCTAACTATGATAAAAGTTATTTCTTGATATTTTTTCCTCAACCTGTCAGGTTTTCATTAGCAGGATTTAAAGATCTTTGCCTATATGAGCTATCCTAACATGATTATTTACATGTTCCTCTTAAGATGTTCATATTGGACCTATTGTATAGTTTCAGTGTTTTTCCTCATCCTTGCAGAGGAGTTTGAAACATAAATCAACTCTAAATACTTTGATGAACAACGATGACCCACTCCTTGAAGGAACCCTTTCTGCTTCCGAGACATAATTAGATCACTGATAGGTAACCGCATTGACCGTGGTACCATTAGGTAATTTCTACTAGTGTGCTGTGATATTTTCAAAGAGAAAGCCATTTCCTCCAGAGTTTTTGCTCTATTTTCTCAGTTTAAGTCTGATTCTTCTCTTCTGAGTATTATAGTCTGTTTTTGATTAGTTCACCATACAGGTAAGTTTTTAATAATAGAATGTTGTGTGTGGGGAGCATGTATGTGCATGCATTCTGGGGGGAAAATAGAATTTAAAAAGCAATCTAATTTATTTTATTTTTTATTGATTTTAGTTAGATTGCATGCACAATTGCAGTTTAATTAAATATGGTATTCAAACAACTATGTGTAAGATGAGTCAAAGAACATTTTCCCAAGTATTTTGTATAAAACTTCCATATATAATGAATGATGCCAATATGTAACATTGCCTGTACCAACCATGATGAAACAAGTCTCAAAGGTACCAATATTTATCTTAAATCTCCAAACATGTATATAAGCAAAATTTACAGATTTCAAAGCACCTGGATGGACATTACAGGTACACAGGAGTATGCAGTTCAGAATAAATAAATTTCTCTAAGAAACATTTTCACACATTATAAATCAAGACCAAGGAACACAGGTCCAATTTCACATATGTTGCATTGCATAGATTATAATATGCAAAGAAGCCCTTGGAAAGTTAAACATATGCAGAGTTGTGTGAACCATTCAGAAGAAATTTTCCCAAAGGAAATTAGCATGAATGAAGCAGTTCTTCCTGGTGCTTTAAAGCAGCCATATCTCCTTGGAAGTCTTGCATAGCTTCCTCAACAGCTGTCACCAATTTTTCGCATACAGATAATCCCACCTTTGGGAACACTACAAAGGCAAAGCAATTGTGCATGTTCTTTGCCCTTAGACAGTCAGGAACAGCTGCTGAAGCTTTCCCCAGCATGCCTTGTGAATCAGTCCTTAAGCTATTTGTGCAACCTTAAACATTTCCTTGTAAATTAGGGATGGAGATAACTTGAAGTGCTTTAGTAACCCAAAAGAGAGTTTCTAAAATGACCTGACCTTATACTTTTCCATTCAAAAGTAGTCTAATCTATTTTGATATTTGAAGCTGAAAATTCGGATCTGGAAAATATTTTCCATAGCACAAGAAAAAAAATGCAACGGTTTTGTTTTTTAGCCTTATAAGATAAAATATGCAGAAAAGCTAAATTATCAGAGAATAGGCATGCCATTTTTTTCATTTTTAAAAAGTATTTATATTTTGAGATAGAATATACGGTAAAAAACATCTGTAGCATTAAATAGCCTATCTGATGCTGAAAATCCATTCAAAATGTCAGATAAATTAGTTTGAGGGAAGGTCATTCCACAGAATGAATATATGTAAGATGTTCCTCAATTAAATAGAACTGGTTATCATTTGAGGGAACAGTTTAAGCTAAGTAATTAATTTGTGTTTTCTATAAAGTAAATCTGTCACTGGCAATACACTGTAGATCATAAAGCATTTTCACATTGTTCAGACAAGAGATGGGAACAATCAAATGGAACAAATGCTAAAAACAAAGATTATTTTTCAGATTGTAATAAGGGCAGCTGCTAGTCATATGATGATTTAAAAAATCAGTCTGATCTCGGCCACTGGATCCCTCAACCCACCTTGATGCTTTATACAAAGGATAACATTTGAGGGTGATAATTACTGTAGTTTCGCTCCTTTAACCCCAAAGCTGCAGGAAAACACAAATTAAGGCTTTATGACTCCTGAGTAAATGAGTTTCTATTTTCAGTCTTTCAGGATTGCGACCAAATCTGGTATCACTGTAACTGGTAGAACTTAGAGCACTGATTGTCAACCATAGCTTTTTCTTTCATATCCAGAATTTTCTAGCCGTGATTCAAAAATCAGGAGGTTTTGCTTTCGTAGTTTTTGTTATAGGAAGGGTAAGTTAATTCTTACATAATTATTCTCTTTTGAAATTGAAGAAAGCTATCTGCAATTTCAGTCATTTCAGTATGTCATGAGTATATAGGGTCATGTAAGATACAGTATAAAAAGCGGCTCCTAGCTGAGGATTTTCTTATTTCCGTCATCCATAATATTAATGCCACATAAAATGAACTGAAATTGCTCCCTCATTCCTACTGTCTTGATTCTTGTGTAATCAAACAGCTGTCCAAAGGTTAATTCTGTAGCCATTTGGCCATATTGTCACTTTTAGATTGTACTACTTAATTTCAGTTGTGACTATTAAAAAAATACATATATTTGTTTTGATTTTTTGGCAGAAAACGTCAGACCATGATCAGGACCCTATTTCAGAATTCACACCTCTTGCCTCTTTGAAGAGGCCAAAATATCAAAGTAATGAATGCAAGAAGTCCTCAGCAAAAAGGTCTCGTTCTCATTCTAAAAAAATAATGTTCACACGCTGGCAAAACTATGATTATTCAATGCTCCCAGCTATCTTTGGCTACTCCAACTATTCCAAGCGTTGCAATTCCAGCACACAGTACTACCACCAAAGTGCAGGTTTTGAAACATCTCTGTGACAGATCACCAATTCAAGCCTTTAAGAACTACAGCAGCTCCCACCCCAGCTTACCTGCAAAGGACCATTTAAGAACCCAACCAGGAAATCGTGACTTTTGCTGCCACATGTAAGATCCTGACAAGCCTGCTACAAAACCAGGAGTATTGGTCTTTTTTTTAAATGTTTTTGAACTATTGAAACAATAAGTTATGTACACAGTCTGGTACTGTGGAAATAGTTCTAATGCTATTTTCATTCTTGTCAGTCAAAAACTGTGTGTATTCCCTCCATCATCCCTTTTCATTTGTTCGATGAACCCTGCTTCGATTTGTGACTATCTCTGGATATGAATTTTGAAAAATGGTCAGTCATAAATAATGCTTTTGGATGTTCAGTCAGCAAGTATATTCACTAATGCTGCTTTTGACAGTCTTGTCCTTTGTTTTTTCTGTGGGTATTTCTGCTGTGCAAATCAGCACTCAAGAAACAGATTCTAATATCTTTGTTATTGTCAGAACAGGACTATGTGTGATCTGAATTTTTTTTTTTTTGCTAAAGACCAATGCTTTTAAAGTATATAATATAATCCTTAAGAAGTCAGTTTGGCTATCAAATGTGTGATGTGACCAGTACAGCAATTAGACTGAAAGTAATTATTGAACTTTAACATTCAGCCATAGGAGTTTGTAGTAATAAAGAAACCAAAGTAGTTCTAAAATAGTATATTAGGAAGTGTTCTGCTAGTCTGTGGTCTTATTTTAATTAAGAAAAATAAATAATTGATTATTTAACAAATTATAATTAAAGCAAGTGCTTTCTTGTTTTACTTTTAATTTGATATTAAAAATAGAAGGGGAATCAACACTAAAAAGAAATTTTATGGTATTAACTGTGACTCTGTGTATTAGCTAGCACCATTATATGGTGTATTCCCATTATTTAAATAGGGAGTCATTTGTGACTCTAGTTTGCTGTCTATTGATTTTAATAATAGCAAGCACATACCAGCTTGGTTTAATTTTTCCTCCAGTATTTTATTTAGAGAATAAAAAAGGCTTAAAAATTACTGACGAGATTACTGAAACTTAACATTGCTGTTTGTGTTAACTTCTTGAGCAGAGATAGGGACAAGAAATGTTTTAAAAGGCAAATTGTGAAATATGCGTTATACCAAAGACTATAAAGAAAAAAGAATCTGGATTGCTCATAGGAGTCCAAGTCTGTTGAAGTTGGTAATGATGGAGCAAGTGAGGAAAACATATACCATAATGCAAACTTTACCCCTTATCTACTTGCACATGACATTTTGTGTTATAATGAATGGATCTTGTGTTGTAATGTCACAACATAATATGTCATCGTTTTTGCATCATCATGTGAGGAACAAGCACTAATGAATGTTGTCATTTTAATGTTTTCCCATTCCATACAGTTCCTCATATCATAGCATTAAGATGCAAGCAATTTCCATTTCTGATGTTGCTAACACAGCATATTTAATGTTATATATTTATTTGACATTGCATACTTGAAGGTTGGGTAGAAAAGTCCCCTACATAAAACACTGGTTGTAAAATGTAAATATATAAATATTTCTTATTTAAAAGAAAATCAACTTGATGTGGGTATTGATTTTATACCTGTACTAGTGATAAATCTCTCTCTGGATATAATTAGCAAAATTATTTTTAATGTATTTTTTTAGAAATCTAAAAAATGCCTTTGCAATGAAATATTTTTCAATATTGAAGCTCTTTATATATCTGATTTATGCATACATTTGTTAATATATCAATTCTATTTTTAAGTATATGTTTTAGAGGAATTTTTTTATATATATGAGTTTTGGAGCTCTAGAATTTAGCTTATAATGGAATTGAGATTGTAGAAACTCTGATGAATGTTAATATTAGACATAGGTTGGTTCTTTCAAATTCATCCAAAGCTGCTGATTTTTATTTTATTTTATTTGGCTTGTAAATATTGGCTTTCAATAGACAAGTCTTGCAAGGAATTGCTGCCACCATTATTTTGTATTGTTCCATGAAACTTTGTGTCACTTGCTCCTTTATGTTTTCATTTCCATCCATTAGCCTTAAAATGGGAAGATCCTTGTGCGGTTATTGAAAATGCTGCATTTCTGCCCTGCATGCCCAAGAAAGATCTTACGGCAATGCTGTTGCATCTCAACCGTCCGTTTTCCCCCTCCCCCCCAAAAAAAAGAAATTACAGGCTGAAACATTTAACAGTAGTTGTGGAGAAAAAAAATAAATGAAAGCATATTTTACCATTGAGTTCAAGGGGCATCTGCCAGTATATATGTGTGAGTGTGCATGCATGTCAAAAAAGGGCAAATAGTGCCTGAGACTGAACAATCAAAACCCTGCCCTCTTTTAATCACCCACATAAAAAGAGGCCGGGCTTTAATCATGCAGTAGTTGACACTTTCTTGACTTTCTGACTTTTTTGACCGTCCCCTTCTAGGAGCTGGTCCTAGACTTAATTACTTTATAACATTAAACTCAAAAAGTCTTCTGTAATTATGATCAAATCCCTCTCATTGTATTACGTTAGGAGACAGTTTTGAATTTAAAAGCTCCATTTTGTTCCCCTGGGTGGGTTCTAAAAATATTTTAGGAAAATGGCAAAAGGAAAAGATATGTAGGTATCAACTTCAATTTCCCTTCACTGCCTTTCTACAAACAGGCATGTGTGTAGAATTTTAGGGCAGAGACCCCTATGCACTAAATCTCAATATATGTACACTGGTGGACCCAGTGTTGAATTCTACCAAATAAGTGAGACATGCAGTCATTACGTCTTACCTTGAAGGTCTGAAAAACTAGACTGGTTATTAGCTGACTGTGATGCGTGCAACCCATTTGGTGATGGAAAACTATTTTGATCTAAGTTGGAGTAAAGGAAATTACAGAATTATTTTTTATTGCTGTGGTTTATTTCTATGCACTGTGGATTATACCCCATAATTAGATATTACAAATGAATTGCAATAAATAATCTTGGTAAAATTAATCAAAACTGGTGGAAATCTAAGAAGGAATACTTCATTTTGTTTTATTTCCTCCCCAAGTCAGTGCTATAACTTTTCCGAGTTATTTATGGTCTATTATTTTGTCCAACTACCTGACATAAAAACAAAATCAATTAATCTCTTGCTTGCATCGACCTGTTTATTATACATATCATGCAAGTATCAGAGGAAATTACACATTGTGATATCCATAAGATCATGTCAGAAAGCTTTAATGGAATATTGTTAAAAGTATTATAAAAGAAATAATTATGTGTATGATTGTACATTGTATAATTGCACACATCAGTTTCTATAGCTTTACCTTTGTCAAAACTATACAGAATTTTAAGTATGTCTAAAATTCTGTGATGTGCTTACTGTTCTCAATAATCTTTCAATCTATATTGCAAAGTAGAATTGGCAGAAAATGCTCTTGGGAAAAGCGGAACATAGTTACTAGAACATTAATCATTAAAATATCTATAGTCATCAGCACTAAATACTAACATGTATTTGTAAATGGTACAGTGATACATTCACTTGCCTGATAATTCAGCCTTTAAAATCTCTGTTAGATTAATCTATAATACTTCATTAAAAGGTTCAAGCAGTCTCAATTATTAAGCTGATATATATATATAAATATATATAAATACAATATATACATGTGCATTGATGTAAAGTTTATTTTCTGTGCTGTTTTTAAATTTTCATTTCTGTAGATAACATGAATTCTTTATATCCATATTTTGGGATTTTCTGTAGATTCTCTATAAAGCAGTAGATGTTTAAATCTGCTTGCAATAAAATAAAATTTACATATTTGTTTTGGTGTATTGTGTGCCACTCTGCGAGCATGATGCTCTTAATTTAGATAGGAGTTTTTAAAATTGTAATTGTCCAAATTACAATTTAATTATACTTTGCTGAATACATTTATACACAATCAAATTTTACTGTCTTTTTTTACTATCAGTGCAGAAAAAAATTAGAGGTACTTTCAGAAGAACTAATCTTAATCAGTTATATAGTAAATTTAGTATAGAAGCATGCCAAATACAAGGGGATTGAAATATTTTCAATGGTAATTTAAAAAAAAGTCTAATGCACATACTATTACAGAACTTTTAGTATTAAGAAAGCAGTCCTTATTTTACTATGTATTGTATAAGAAATTCAGATTATTTTGCAAGGGAATACACTGCTATGCACAGACTGAAAGAATTAAAGTCTTTCATATGAAAACATTTTTGAATTGTTGCAATATCTGAATAAAGGTGAAAAATACCCTTTTAGAGTCCATATAGATAAGTCAGCCTAGTACAGAAAGGACATAACCAAATTAATTTTGTTTGTGCTTGTAATGCTAAGTATTTTAATGCCATTAGGACTAACAGATACAGCAGAAACACCTGATCAAGCATGATTGTTACAGTGACTAGTTAAGTAACATGCCTGTTTTGCTAATTTTGCTTTTTAAAATTAGCATTAGTTCTTTTTCTTATAAACAACTAAACAACAAGGTCTTGATTTGCACAGGAGGGAAGAAAGCTCTGCTTAAAAAAAAAGCCTTCACACCCACATAAGATGAAAAATAAAAATTGAACATGGGAATTGAAATTTGCCAACTTATTTTTTTGAAGCAATTATTTTTTGGAGCAACTAATGGTTGAGAGAGCTTGACCATTCATAAAACTGCTGCAGTTAGGGGCTTAACTATTACAGGTAGTCCTCGACTTACGACCACAGTTGAGCCCAAATGTTCTGTTGTTTGCATTTGTTAAGTGAGTTTTGCTCCATTTTACAACCTTTCTTGCCACAGTTGTTAAGTAAATCACGGCAGTTGATAAGTTAGTAACATGGTTGTTAAGTGACAACTTCCCCCTTGACTTTGCTTGTCAGAAGGTCACAAAAGGGGATCACATGACCCTGGAACATTGCAGCCGTCATAAATATGAATCCATTGCCAAGCATCTGAATTCTGATCACATGAACATGGAGACGCTGCAAAGGTTGTAAATGAAAAATGGTCATAAGTCACTTTTCAGTGCCGTTGTAACTTTGAAGTGTCACTAAATGAGGTGTTATAAGTCGAGGACTACCTGTATGAGATAACAAAATGCTACCTGTTGTCCCATCATCTTTATTTGCATAGAAAATGTACACGTAGTTCTTGACTTACAACCATTGTTTAATGACTGTTACAACAGCTCTGAAAAAGTGATTTCTGACTGTTTTTCACTTATAACCATTGCAGTATTCCCAGGGTCACGTGATCAAAATTAGGCTCCTTAGGGTCATGTGATCACCATTTGCAATCTTCCCAGCCAGCTCTTGACAAGCAAAGGGAATAGGGGAAGTCAGATTCACTTAACGACTCCATGATTCACTTAACAACTGCTGTGGCAAAAAAGTCACAAAATGGGGGGAAACTCACTTAACAACTGCCTTGCTTAGCAACAGAAATTTTGGGCTCCATCGTGGTTGTAAATCAGGGACTACATGTATAGGGCTATTTTGCCAGCTTCCTGCTTATATTGACCGCGTAGATAAATCCAGATATTTATAAATTCTATATATTTTATCAACGCAAAGGTGGGGCAGGGAGCCTGGCAGGCAACAGGTATCTCTAATCACACATTATCAGGTCAGTATTTTTCTCTCTACACATGATTCCAGTCAATATACTGAACTAGATCAAGTCCCACAGAAGATGGTCCCCCATATAATATCTAACATGCAATGGATAGTGTATACTCAAATACATATGAGCCATGGTGGCGCAATGGTTAGAATGCAATATTGCAGGCTAATTCTGCTGAGTGTCAGCTGCCTGCAGTTTGGTAGTTAGATTCTCACTGTCTCAAGGCTGACTCAGCCTTCCATCCTTCCAAGGTCAGTAAAATGAGGACGCAGATAGTTGGGAGCCATATGCTGACTCTGTAAACCGCTTAGAGATGGCTGTAAAGCACTGAAGCGATATGTAAATCTAAGTGCTATTGCTATTGCTACATTATTGAAGGTACCAGGCAATCCATCAGAATACAGCTACCACAATCCCAAAGTACGGATAGTCTTCGACTTACAACAGTTCACTTAGTGACCAAAGTTACAATGGCACTGAAAAAAGTGACTTATGACAATTTTTCACACTTAATGATCGTTGCAGCATCCGCAGGGTCACATGATCAAATTCAGACGCTTGGCAACTGGCTCATATTTATGACGTTTGTAGTGTTCTGGGGTAAGCTGACCACTTTTTGTGACCTTTTACCAAGCAAAGTCAATGGGAAAGCCAGATTCACTTAACAACCATGTTACTAATTAACAACTGCAGTGCTTCACTTAACAACTGTGTCAAGAAAGGTTATAAGATGGGGCAAAGCTCATTTAACAACTATCTCACTTAGCAACAGAAATTTGGGGCTCAATTGTAATCGTAAGTTGAAGACTGCTTGTACAAATTAATATTTTGAGAAGGACTTACTGCTTAACAAAGATAATTTGATCAAAACTTTCCAGCTTTTTACACAAAAGTCAGTTTTAATTTATTATTTCATCCACTTGTTCACTGAGTCATTTCAACATCTATATACTGTCTTCATAATTATACTACCGTAGATTGATTACAGTACAATTTAAAATCCAAACCAATGGTAAAATAATCATTTATTTTTATGAGCTGCCCAGAATTATTGGGAGCCAGGCAGTACAAAAGTTTGATAAATTATTTATTATTATTAAAATAAATAAAATTATATTCACATCAAGCAAACAATAACCCTATAGTGGAAAGATGACATACACTATAACAAGGATGCCACAGATGAAACAATCTTTTCCTTTGTTGCCTTTCGTTTCATCTCAAGTGCTGATGACAGACATGAATACCTAGGCAGGCTGATATGCAATGATACAGTTGTTAAGCTATTAGTATTGACTGCAATTATTTATAAACGGCTCTTGTATTTTCTAGGAACTTCTCTAGGAACACAATTTTTAATAAAAGCAAAAAAAAAAAAAGACAGGGAAAAAAGCTATTTTAATGATAAAATCCTTCACATACCTCTGTTTCTGAAGATCTAAAATGTAACTATAATTGTACCAATACGCTCTCCCTGTCTAACAAATAGTACCCCAAATTAGACTTGAAAGTGAACTGGCAAGCAATCAAATCTCCCAGGCCTACCAACTTAAATACTCCCAATTAGGACTGCATTTGAATCAGAAGCTTCTGAATACTGTTCAAGGATATTCCTATATACTGTGAATGACAGAGGTACCAAAGCATGAATCACAATTGCAAGATTATTCCTGCACAAAAGAAATCCATGACTGCCATTATATGCTGTCAAGTACAACTGAACCTCAGGTGATAATAAAAAAAAATAAGGAGCACTCACAAATTGTGTGCCTCATTATTTAAGAAAAGTTTGAGTATATTAAAACAGACCGAATTACTTTTTCCTTACACGGAAAACTCTCTACTCATGGTACTCTCATCTTACTAGGATTGAATTTCAGTGTTGAGCATTATGTAGACCATTAGTACATTGAGACAAAAATGCAGCCCTTCTACTTATCTTTGACTCTTAATTTAAGGGACAAGGAGGAATTAGGTGGATGAAGGACCATGCTTAGTCATTTTATTGCTTGAGGCAAAGAACAGGAGGTCTTCTTATTCAATGAATTCCTTATTGGTCTGGCAACTGAATATCTAAGTTCAACAGTGGTAAAACAGGATAGTATCCTCTTTCCTTCTCAGAATGTAACAGGTTACTTGAAGGAGAATATAGGAAAAATTTAGAGCACATATTTAGAGCTAAATTCGCCAGCACATTGCTTCTATTCCTTCCTGACCAGCATCAGATGAGAAGGTTGTCTTATTCTTCATGAAGAATAATGTATACTATGTTTTCCAAAAAATAAGACCCTGTCTTATATTTTTTTGAAACCCGAAATAAACACTTGGCCTTATTTTCAGGGAGGTGACGTCTTATTATTTTGGGGTGCGTAGAGCAAGATGGGGCTCCTCTTGCCGTCTTACCTGATTTCCAGCTCTGTCTCCCTAACCCTAACCAAAGGAAATGGCAGGGAGGGTTTATTTTGGGGGGAGGGCTTATTTTTTTGGGAGGTCTTATTTTCAGAGAAACATGGTAGCATAAAAATGCGAATCAGAAATTAACATCATTGTTTGCTATTTGTTTAGAGTTTTAAAATGAATTTCACTATTTTTCTGAATACTTTCAGTCAAAAGATATTCACTGTTTACTACACAGGATAAAGAAGGAATGGTGTTGCTTTCATAGTTAGGAAGGATATAGGAAGAAAAGTACTTGGCTACCACACAATTAATGAGCAAATAATAGCAATTAAACGTCAAGGACTTTTGGATATGACAATTATCCAACTTTATGCTGCAACCACTGATGCAGAACAGAAGGTTGATGAGTTTTATGATTACGTTCAATCCGAAATCAACAGAATATGCAAGCAAGATGTGCTGCTTGTGTTTGGCGATGATAATGCCAAAGGTGGAATTAATGAGGAGGAAAATGGAGTTGGACTGTACAGCCTTGGAAACCAAAATGAAGCAGAATGACTTATCAATTTCTGCCAGTTCAACGATTTTCTGATTGCTAATGCAGTCTTTAAACAACCAAAATGACCAATACACATGGATATCACCAGATGGAGTACACCAAAATCAACTTATAATTATAATCAATTTCTTCTAAGTGATAAGAAGAACTCACTTATAATATCAAAGATGTTGCTGACTGTGGATCAGATAAAGAAACTACTCATGTGCAAATTCCAAGTTCAGCTAAAGCAGAAGGAGGAGAATCAGTTTCTACAATGTAAACTTGAGCATGTATTCATCGTTTCCAAGGAGAACCACAGGAATTGCTTTTAAGTCCTGAACTTCATACATTAGGAATAGAGGAACTGTGGAATGACCTTAAAAGTTGTTACGGATGAATATGAAAACAGACTGCCAAAGATCAAAAAAGCAAGGGGAAAAAAAAGCAAACTAGATGTCACATTAAAAATGAAAATTGCAAACAAGAGAAGTCAATGCCAAGAAAGATAAAGATCTCAGAAACAAACATAACAAAGAATTTCAGAAAACTGTTAGGGTAAAGAAATCAGTATTGCAGCATCTATAAAGACACTGAAGATGAAAACAGATATGGATAAACAAGGAAAGTTTTTCAAAAGATCTCTGAATTCAGAAGGAAGTTCAAATCTCAAATTGTATGCTGAAGGATGCCAATGATAGATAACAAGTGATCCAAAGAAGATCAAAGAAACATTAAAGATAGCGTATACTGAAATTTTGTACAGTAGAGATACCAACATCCAAGATAAATTAGAACTTATTCTCTATTTAGAGGAATCTTTAGTACTAGAAACTAGCACAAAGGATAACTGAGGAAGCCAAAGAACATCAAACTGAAGTCAATATGTGCTTCATTGCTTATAAACAGACCTTAGATTGTACTGATCATATCCAGCTCTGGAATGCACTTAGAAAAATGAGTAGCCCCAAATATCTCATTATCCTCATGTGACCTATACAATGGTCAGGAAGCCACAATATGCATACCCTGTTTCCCCGAAAATAAGACCTCCCTGAAAATAAGGCCAAGGGCTTATTTCGGGATTTAAAAAATATATAAGACAGGGTCTTATTTTCGGGGAAACACGGTAGAACATGGCAATAGACTGACTCGAAGTCAGCAATGTGGTGAGACAAGACTGTATACTGATAGTCCTCAATTTACAACAGTTCATTTAGTGACCGTTCAAAGTTACAACTGCACTGAAAAAACTGACTGCAGCAATTCACTTAACAAATGAGGCAAAAAAGTCGTAAAATAGAGCAAAACTCACTTAACAAATTTCTCACAAAATCATAAATTTGGGGCTGAATTGTGGTCATAAATTGAGGACTACTACTTGTATTTATTCAATCGATATGCAGAATATATAATGAAGGAAGCTGAGTACAATTTTAAAACTGAACAAAGACACATCAATAATCTCTGCTACATTGATGATACAATTCTGATGCCTAAAAATACAAATGATCTTTTAGCTCTTGTAATGTAAGTCAAGAATACAGTGGGGGGGAAAAGGGAGTAAGATTATATATAAATAAAACCAAACAAATACCAATAGGCACAGCAGCTATTCTTAAAATTTACAATGAAGATACTAGTAGACAGCTTCTGTCTTTAGGATCAACTATCAACATTAAAGGAACCAGCAATCAAGGATTACACTACAGACTAGCATTTGGTAGAACAGCAGTGAGGATCTTGGAAAAGATGCCAAGTTTTATCTATGCCTACAAAGATTGTAATTGTTTGAAATTATATTGCCAGACAAACTGTTTGTCATAGTCAGAGAGCAGAGTTTGATATGAACATTCTACAAAAAAATAATTTAAAAATCCAGTAATCTTTCTTTTAGCTTCACCTTCAAGTGTATTTTATTATAGAGACAATTATAAGAAAAGTATAATTATGTATGCAGATATGGTGCATCCAGTTTCTAGCAATATACTAAATATATACCAAGAATTATTTGGCAAATGTCAAAAGCATTTACAAATTGTTGGAAAAATAAAACATAGCCTTAAGAAAGGAGGAGGGTTTTCAAGACAAACAATAGTTTGAAAGACTTATTCAGAATAAAATCATTATTAGGACATATATATTATATAGATTACTATTAAAATGTGACATGGACATAGAAGAAGCAAATGACTATGTGATAAAGTGATACAAAATTTTAAAGAAAGACTTAAATTTCAACTATAGGATAATTTATTGAAATATTCAATACAATTTATCCGAAACTATATTTTAGGAGAACCTGGGACTCAATGTTTTACAGATGGTATATAATTCCAGCCACAATAGTAAAAATAAATAAAATCCTATTAAATAGCTGTTGGAAATGTTGTGATACAGGAGGAACATTTTATCCTATGTGGTGGTCATGTAAATACCCAGAAGCACTGGAAAGACATACACAGCATTATTCAAAAAAATCTTCCAAAGATTAAATTGAAACCTCAGGGTTTTCAATCTTTCCACTACAACAAATTAAAATATCGCAATCTGCTAAGATATATGCTCACAGCTGCACTGACAAGTTTGGCCCACCGGAAAACAGATAATTTGTCAACAATATATGATTTGAAACCAAAACTTGAGAATTACTCAGCAATGGCAAAATTAATAGTATACATCGAGAATAGAAATTTGACTAAATTTATATCGCCACCCAACTTGCCAAAAATGACTCTGGGCAGCATACAATAACATAATTTTATTAGATATTTTAACATAGGTAAAAGATAAACATGAAATATATATTAAAAAGTTAAAAGCAGTTAGTGTGAATACATTTAAGTAAACTTTCTGGCATTAATATACTGCCATAATATACATTTCTCCAATTCTTTGCTATTTCTATGGATCAGGCACACATGCACAGAAATACACAACAAACAGTGTATATCATCTTTACTGTTTGCTGTTTGCTGGGAGGCAAATTGCTGGGAAGCAAAGGCAGATTTTTGTTCTTTTGTTCCCAAAAACTAGGTGCGTCTTATACTTCGGCAAGTCTTATACTCCGAAAAATACGGTAATAGATTTAATTTAATTTAATAATAAATTAAGTAATAGAAGTTCTATTCCCCTTTGAAGAACCTCAAGTTGGGATGGATAAAGAGAGAAAATTAGTAATGAAGAGCCACCTCCACGAGATGGGCAGCATAGAAGTTTTATAAATGATAATAATTTTTAAAAAGTAGTAATGCAATCTCACGTGCACACACTTACTTTCATTTAATGACCACAATTGAGACTGGCAACTCAGTCATTTTTTCTAAGCAGTCACTAAGTGAAACCACGACTGTCCTTATGATTTTACTTAAGCCTTCCTTCGCTTTACAGACCTGTGAAGGTTTGTAAAGTTTTTTTTTCATCACTGTTGTAATCTGAATGGTTGCTAAACGAGGCAGATGATAAGTGAGGACTATCTGTATAAAACAAGTCAATCATGGAATGTCCCTGGGTGACCTTCCCAGTCACTCTCTCTGAGCCACACCTACTCACAAAGTTGTTGTTGTGGGACAGAGGAGAAAGGAGCGCTCCCTGCACTACCTTGAGCTACCAAATGAAAGGTAGAATACACACCCACTCAATGAATAGGTAAACATATTTACAGATCATTCAGGAGAATTGAATACATATCAAACAATGCCCCTTTGTATCCTTTTCAATTGCTGGAGTTAATAAGTGATAATCCTCGACTTACCACAATTGAGCAAAACATTTCTGTTGCTAAGTGAAACGTTTAAGTGCATTTTGCCCCATTTTACGACCGTTCCTGCCAGAGTTAAGTGAATCACTACATTTTTTAAGTTAATAACACAGTTAAGTGAATCTAGCTTCCCCATTGACTTTGCTCAGAAGGTTGCAAAAAGTGATCACATGACCCCCAGGAAACTGCAACCGTCATAAATATGAGTCAGTTACCAAGCGACCAAATTTTGATCGCATTACCATGGGGACACTGCAAAAGTCCTAAGTGTGAAAAACCGTGGTCACTTTTTTCAGTGCCATTGTAACTTTGAAGGGTCCCTAAACGAACCGTTGTAAGTCGAGGACTACCTGTACTCTTAATATGC
This sequence comes from Pseudoxenodon macrops, assembly GCA_032467955.1. Lineage (NCBI taxonomy): Eukaryota > Metazoa > Chordata > Lepidosauria > Squamata > Pseudoxenodontidae > Pseudoxenodon > Pseudoxenodon macrops. Next base: position 346,741 of record JANHFT010003049.1, on the reverse strand, counting down.
GTCAAATAAATGCACTACTAGTCCTTTTCCTTATGATGATGACCTGAAGCCATAGATACCGAAAGGGTAAAGCCGCCCTGGGAAAATAAATTGTAGGGGAAGGGTGCAGCAACCGCAGGAAATGCATGCAGGACGCCTGGCTGGAGATACGGAAATCCTTCATTATCATACAGATCATAGGAATCCCCGAAAAAATCTGCCTCATGCCACACACGCGCGCAGGCTCATTTTAAAAGCTGAAGCCCCTTGACTGGGCGAGAAAACGTGCTGACAATTCCCAGGGGGACATGTTTTCCTTCAAAAAGAATGTGCGCGGGCACAGAAGTGCGCGCGCACCCGCAAGAGGGGAGGCGGTGGGGAGCAGCAACCTCTCTCGGGGAGGCGTCCCCCGCGAGCGCAGAGGGCCCCGCTTATCCCTCGTCTGGTCCCCCGCCCCCCCCGCGCCTGTGGCCTCAACCCGCCCACCTCGCTCGCCGCCTCCCTCCCTCCACTGTTTCTCTCCGCCCGTTTACCCAAAACGCTTCTGCCCGTCGGAGGTGGGAGCGTCGTCGCCAGTCACGCTGGGTCGCCTGAAATGCAGACGCTGATGATGTGGACGCCCAGCGTTGCATTTCGGGAAATATAATATGTCCGGTTGCGGAGATAGGAGGGTTGCTTCGGGGTTAGCTGGATCTTTCTACTCTGGGTCCCAAGTTGTGACTGAACAAGATAGACGGGAACTGCTGTCGACCTCACAGGAGAGCTGCTTTGCGACCTTGCTTTTGGAGATCCTGAGGTGGAGTTGCTACCTCGCTGATACTAGGAAGATGGGACTGGGGAAAGCCAAATATAAGGGGGACAAAAATGGATCATCCCCTCCCTTTTACAGTCCTATGCTTTACCACGTGAACAGGTCTCTTAAGAGGTTTTTAGGATTACAGCGCATTCCTAATCTTTATTGCTGAAATCATTTTGAGACCAAACTTGTGAAAAGGTTATCTTCTATGCTGTATATAGAACATCAACCTGGAATTAGGGTCTATAAAGTGAATTGAGTTTGTTAGGTATACAACTATCAAAATATGTCTTTTGATAAAACATGTAGATTAAATCACATCTTCCTTGGAATTTCGCGTGGGGAGTTTCCTGAACATTTTGGTACCAGATAAAACGGTTTTTTTCTATTCACCAGGCATTTTGATAATTAGCTGTAAAGATAGTTTTTTTAAAAGTTAGGATTACAGGGATATTTTGTGTTTGGTATCTAAATTTTTGTGATATTTGTTTCTTGTAGGATGCCAAAAATCCCTTTTGACAAGGAAGTTAGAGAATTTAAATACTTTACGGATGTAGTCCAATTAAGACTGCGTAAAAATGTAATATTGTGAGATCTACAGTAACTCTTATTTTCACTCAGTTAATCTGAGGTAGATAGGTATCAAATACTAAAGAGAACTTTTCAGATATATGGAGGAAAAAGTCTGAAAATATGCCCACGAGTAAGAAAGCTGAAAGGTGCAAAGCTGATCTTAAATAGTCAGAGGAGTTGATCAGGATCAGCTATAAAATGGCAGAATCTTGAATAAATATCCCTGAACAAAAGACAACCTTTTCTGTTTGTTTTATTGAATATTAGTCGACAGGATGGTGCAAGATTCCTTCCCTTACTATTTTTTTCAGTTTGTTTGTTTGTTTGTACTTTTGAATTAGAGCTGGCCTAGGCAACTGCCCAGACAAGTCTCTGTGCATTTTTCTTGGCAGGATTTTTAGAAGTGGTTTGCCATTGCCTGCTTACTAGGGTGATTAGAGAGTGAAAGGCCAAAATCCCTCAGTTTGCTTTGTGCCTAAGGCAGGACTAGTACTCATGATCTCCTGGTTTCAAGCCTGGTGATTTACTGTAATCACTATATTAATGTGGCTGTTTTTATATAGGTGTTAAGAAATTCAGAGGGATTTTAAATGAATACATAGATGACTACCTTTATTATATAGATGGATTTTACATTGATGATGTTATTTTAAAGGTCTATTCTGCTATTTTGGTTTCCATATATACTCAAGAATAAGCCAAGAATTTTAGGTGCCAAAATGCACCTTAAAAATTAAGTTTGGCTTTTTGGGGATGGGCTTATCTATGAGTATATATGATAAAGTTTTTAAAAGTACAGATATTTCCAATATATATGCACAGATATGCCCATCCAAGGATAAGCAGCCTTTGAATATTTATCCAAAATAGCATGAAAAATTGGGGTCATCCTATCTGTGGGTAATGCATTTCTCATGTTATTTTGATAAAATTTTGATTGTCGGCTTATTCATACACCTCCCTATATGCAAATACATGGTAGTTATTTCTTTATGAAGGAAGAAAAAATATGTAGCTTCACTTTCTTTATTGAATTAAATACATATACACTTCTATAGTAACCTCAACTTTTTTTAATGACAGTTCAAAAAGATCTTGCTACAGTGCACAGCATATATTAGAACCAAGCCTTAAATTTTACTTCAAATAAATAATCCAAATATTTAAGAATTTAATTTAAAAGCAATATAAATGTACAATATGAAAATATAAAACAATACATGAACATAATACTCTAAATACAGAAATAAAATTGCAACTATATTATATAGTCAGTGCAAGAAATTAAAAGTTCCAAACAAACTTCTGAACTGGGAAATAATTTAGTTTTAGATTATCATGCAGACATAGCATTTCAAGCCATGCTATTGCCTTTAAAATTGGTATGGTATTTTATATATACACAGGATAAAACTCTGTGTAACCAGAGGCTATTTTGAAACATTTTACTATATTGGTTTGCAATGCTGAGGAATGGGCAATTTAATATATTATTTTTTTTCAACAATGCAATTAGTAATTATAGCAACTTCAGAAAAATTCCTAACTGCATACATAATACTTTCACATATGTGCCTCTGTAGGAAGGATTATAGCCACTGATATCATGTACCAACCACACCTAATAGTGTGCTTGCTTTCCTACATTACACAGAGGTATTTTGTTGCATTCGCATTCAGTAACGCTATTGTCTTTTTACACCAATGTTTTTTCTACCAAAAGCTTGAATTTTGAACATAATCTAACAAAAGTACAGCCTCAAACTGAGAATAATTTCATATCTCTCAATCTCTAGATAGTTACTATGATCAAGAGTCAGCTCTTTAACCATCTTTAGAGTTCATAATTATATGAATGAAATTAAACTTTGATGAGTAAGGTTTTGGACCGCTAATTAAGATGGATGTAAACAACATTGTACAGCATGGCATAACAAGATTTATTTGTGTAAATGCTATGATATTGCATGTGAATTTCCTTGAATTCTAATTCAATCTGAATTTTTTAAAAATATTGTCACTGAGACAAAGACCAGGGAATGCAAATAACAAAGTGTAAACACATAAATAAATTTAACTTTTGGAGTGCACATTGACTTTGCAAGAGCTCTTGTAACAAACCTCAGCAACAAGACTACAGTAGGTTGTAGCAGCATGAGATCACGAAAGCACTGAAAAATAATAATCCACACCAACACACCAACATCTCATTAACAACCAAGTTTCTGTGGGATGCATCTTCTTGCTCAAATGCTGCTTTTTTATATGGACACTCCAGCCGTCTTGTGGATCTGTGTTTATTCATACGTTATAACTCCAGAGTTTGATAGTTCTGTCAGCAGAAGATGATAAGAAGGAAAGATCCTGTGTGTGCCATCTGCACTGAATCACTTTGTCCTTATGTTCACCTACTACCATAGTTGGTAGCTGCTTAGTAAGATCACCTATGAAAAATAATTAGAATAAATATTGCTTAAAGGATGTCTGCACAGCACTGCCATTTCCTTTATTTGTGCTGTAGTCTGAAACAGATCAGATGGATTATGTTTTCCACTCCCTCATTTCATCTATTACACAATAGGTAATTCTATATCCAGCTCTTCAAAAATAAGTGATAAATTATACCCATGATGGCGAACGTATGCCATGTGTGCCACAGTTGGCATGCAGAGCCCTCTGTGGGCACGTGAGCCATCACCCAGCTCAGCACAGCGCATGAGCGCATGCACCTCCCACCAGCCAGCTAATTTTTGGATGTGGGGTGAGGGGCGCATGCCCATTTTTGATCCCAGGAGGCTGCAGGGAGGCCTACTAGGCCCAAAATGGAACCTGGGAAGGATCATGTGCGGGAGTGCATTGCATTATGGGTGCTGACATGCATGTGCGCGCGCTTTTGGCACAGGACAAAAAAGGTTAGCCATCACTGAACGATACTATCTAAACATGTACTTATGGGTTTTTTTCAATTCCAGAAGTTACCATTAAATCATAAAAATATAATGGATTGCAATTAAATTCATTTAAAATCACATAGTATATGGTTAATTCAATAGTTTGTACCGTATAATGTTTAACAATGTTTTTTTTTTTAAATTATGCTGCATAGTACTTAAAATTAAAATAAAGATTTTAATTTTAATTTAATTACAGAAACTGTCCACACTAACAACCTATTTAATCCTACTTAAACCTACAACCTACTTAAAGGAGTATATGCTAAAATCAATGAGCTGGAACTAAACCTTTTCAGAAATCACTAACAATTCTACTATTGAGTTCCAGAAATTAAAGGAGACATATAATGCCATAATGGCACATCATATTTTATATAAAGAATAGAGTTAAATAAATATTTACAATGGTTAAGGTGCTGGTGTAGAAACCAAGAGACTTAATATTAGTCCCACTTTAGGTATGAAAGCTGTCTGGGTGATTCTGGACCATTTACTGTTTCTCAGCCAAACCCACCAGGATTGCTGAGCGGAAAATAGCAGGTTAAAAGAGTATTAGGCATGTTTGTTGCCTTGACTTATTTATAAAAAATATTAAAGGTGGGATAAAAATCAAATAAACTTATGAAGTTAATCTAAAGATAGAGATGGGGAGCATTTGTGCTATTTAGAAATCTCTTCAGAAGTGAAATTACCTTGCAGGTCTGTGACTTTTATTTTCATGTCATATGATCCTGTGAGAAGGTAATGAGCCCCGGGGGAGAAGCGAACAGAACGGACATCACTGGAATGTGGATGATAACTTTGAACCATCCGCCCACCACGAATATCATAAAGCATACAGCTGGAATCTTCCTGTCCAGTAGCTAGAAGGCGACCACTAGGATCTACAGCTACAGATGCAACAGCACTGCCTGAAATAAAAGAACCCATTATGTACTCAACCTGGTTTCAAATCAAGATTCTAATGTAGATTTTCTAAAATACTCATCAAAACAACGTACGATGCATTTAACAATCATATTGGTGTTAACATAGGATCAACTGTACTATAATGTAAGATCTGATTCTGTCTTTGCAAGTTTGATAAAATCAGGAACATTTGACTGATTTGAGAATGCTAAACATGCTTGTCAATAAAAGCATGTATCAGTAACAATTTTAATTTTACATGTTAAAAAAAGGTCTTTCATATAATATGAGACGGAATACTGACCATTAAATATACAATTTAAAAAACATTCCATATAATTATTTACTCAAATTTATGAAGAAGCTATTCCTTTACCATGACAATCTCCATCTTCTGCACAATACATATTTTGAACAGCTACAACCTGTAAGTGTTTTTAGGTCAATATCAGTAAGCATACCAGTTCCGTGAAATGTTGTTCCAACAACTCGAACACAACTTGGTACTCGGAGATCCCAGAATCTCACAGTCTTGTCTTGGGATCCAGATGCTATCATCCATCCACTCCATGTATAAAGTGCTAAAATGTGACCTGCATATAAGAGATATTAATTTGTATTCACTGCAGTTTAAAAAAAGCTATTAACACCTATAGTAATAGCACTTAGACTTATATACCACTTCATAGTGCTTTACAGTCCTCTCTAAGTGATTTAATTAAGAAATACCGTATTTTTCGGACTATAAGACGCACCTGAATATAAGACGCACCTGAGTTTTTTGGGAGGAAAATAGGGGAAAAATCTGCCTACCACGTATTCATCTGG
>JANHFT010003049.1:313176-328281 GCA_032467955.1 Pseudoxenodon macrops | reverse complement strand
CGAACTGGCCACACCCACCCTGGCCATGCTGCCCCCCCCCCAATATAAAACACAATCCTGATGCAGCCCTCAATGAAATCGAGTTTGACATCCCTGCTTTAGAACATTCTACAGCATCTTCCTTTGCTCATCTTTCTGGTCAATACAGGTAGTCCTCAACATGCAACCACAATTGAGCCTAAAATTTCTGTTGCCAAGTGAGATTTGTTAAGTGAGTTGTGTCCCATTTTACAACCTTTCTTGCCACAGTTGCTAAGCTGCATTTGCAACTGTCATAAATATGAGTCAGTTGCCAAATTTTGATCATATGACCATGGGGAAGCTGTAATGTTTGTAAGTGTGAAAAACGGTCATGAGTCACTTTTTTCAGAGATGTTATAACTTTGAACAGTCACTAAATGAATTGTTGTAAGTTGAGGACTACCTGTACTAATGTGGAATTTTGGGAGGTAGAAAAGTCTACAAGTGACAAAATCCACTAAGTCATCAGGACATTACCACCTTTGACTTTTGATGGGATTGTGCCCCACAGCCTTGTAATCTTGGGGGAAGGGAGTTCTTTGAATCACAGATTTGGCTCACTGCCTAAATATTTTATTCTTTCTTTAGTAATTTCTGTCCGTCTACCTGGACACCTAGGGAGAGCCTGTGAGGGTATCTACTTACCAGACGTTATAGTGTGAGGGGCCCAACCACAAATGTTTTCTAAAGCAGCTCCCCTCTTTGCAACAAATTGTTCCCTGAAGTGCCATAGCTTTCTGGAAGCCGGTGGAAACAGGGCTGTTTCACCTTTGGAGATTAGCCTAGCATGACACCACTTAAATTCATAGTTTTTAGTTTTATACTATAATCCTGGTTTAATTTTTGATTTGAATATTTTAACAGTTTTGTAAGCTAACTGGAATCTGTACTTAGTTTCAGGCAGCTAAATAAATATACAGATAAAATAGGTGAATGAATTGATGTATTGTCTGAAAATGCTTTAATTCTTACTCTGAGAAAAGATGATAAAATTAATTAGAAAGTGATGTATTTATAGTAAGAAATTGAGCAAAGTAGTTCATGAAATCATTTGTTTCTTCTTGTTTATGTGGATTTTTCCATTACAGCTTAGCAAAGTTATATTTTATCTAAGCCTATTTAGCAGATGAGGATGATTTATTTTCAGTATGAAAATTATGTCTATAGAAGAATGACTTTAAAAATAACTTCTTTCTTGTGGAATCTTATCTGGATTTGGAAAATAACAGAGTATTATAAACGCAGATATCCATATCATATATTATCTCATCCTTTTTCTCCTTCAGTATTAACATTCAGATTTTGTGCTTCTTAGGCACAGATTGCTGTTCTGACTAAATTACTATGAATGGTATACACAGCATAGTCAGTGATTTGAGACTAAACAGAGGAAAGGCCATTCAGTAAAACGGCACATCCTTTACATGTAATATAGCCCAGATTCTATCACGGTTTTGATATTATTCAGTTATATTGAGAAAGCACAGCTGCCTCTGACCATAGAACTCCAGAAGAATGAGGATACAGTGGATCAGTGATCTGACTTGTGTAAAGTATCTTCAAAGCTTAAGCATTCTAGATGTTTTAGGACTAGAGCTTTGGAAAAAAGGGGAAAAATACAGTGTTCTACTGGTAGTATTTCAAATTACCTTCAAATGATAATGGCACAAAATTGGGTATTTCGATTGCAGTAAACATTCTGGATATGTGTAGATACTCCGTTTGGAATCTTAGTAAGTGTAGCTCTTAAATGGTAGTATGGGAAAGATTTCTGGTGAAACTATGTTTTTACATTTAGAAAATAAATACTGTTTCCCTAAAATTAAGACCTAACCAGAAAATAAGACCTAGCTTGATTTTACCATGCTCTTAATATAAGCCCTACCCCAAAAATAAGTCCCAGTTAAGGTGATCGTCAGTAGGGGGGGGCAGCATCAGAGTCAGCGAGGGCGCTGGGGCCGACAATGTCTGGCAGCAGCTTCATCCCACGCAACGCAGGTGAGTTTATTGCCTGTCCAAATAGCAGGCAGAGGCAGGGGGGAGGCACGCGACCTGGATGCAGTGCATGTGCTGTGGGAAACCTGAAAGTCAATGGGCCGGAACAGGTGACCAGCTGCAGGAGGCTTGTCTTTGCACAGTGGCACTGGCAGCAGACTGAGGCAGAGGCACAAGGGGAGGGGGGGAAGGCAGGCGATCTGGATGCGCTTTTAAAGGTTTTGCTTGTCTATAAGAGATTAATTTTTATTGGATTGTTACAGAAAAGGTTTGAATGCCAAGGTTTGGGGACTTTCTTTAAAGACCTTTAAATTCTTTAAATGAGATATATATATAGAAAATATTTTAAGTGAGTTTATTAGATTTGAGTTTGACACAGTTCTCAAGAAGGGCTTATCCTAGAGCAAGATTTAAGTTATTGGATTTCATGGCTAAATATGAGCACTTCCACCACTTGCCATATTATGAGATTATGTGTATATGCAGTGCTCCAGCCATGCTTATGTTTTGTTTGACTGTCAACTATATTTCCCCCCTTAGGCTTAGAAACTTAACAGCCACACTTGAGAGAACCGCCCACTGGGGTCTAAATTGCATATTGTCCTATTTCCTCCTGGACTGTAATCTATGCATTGTGAGCAGAATAGCTACGTTTATTCTGTAGTATATAGATGGTGCTAAGTTGTTGAAGGAGCACAATGGCTTAGTGGTTAAAGCCTCTCATCTTGTCAGCTGGAACACATGCCTTTGTTACAAGTACAATCTGGTGTGGGTAGGGAGGGAGGAAGCAAAAAAAAAGGATAATTAGAATAATATAGTTGCTAAGACACTGAATTGTCAACCTGAAGTCAGGGTAGAAATCTCATAATAAATTACTGTTGCAGTTTCATAGTGTATTTTTAATGCAAGCATAATAATAATCTCCTACTTTATACTAATGTTTGTAAATATTACAGCTAGAGCACCTAAAAGCCTATGATTAAATATAGCATTTTTCTAACAGCCATATATAGTGGATTGTATTTATAACACTTCTGATTCTGGTCTGATGCTTATTTGGTGCCATAAGTGAGGATTGTGGATTTTTGACATTAGGTTTCCATAGCTTAAGATTTTATCTGCATTGTTCATATTTTGTTTCGCCAACGTCCGATGAAGAATATGGCACAAGAAGTAGTAACAAAATAGTCTGAGATATTTGAAATTATATCAAGTTTACTGTATTTAGCCACAATCACCAGTAGATGCTGCTGTTGAGTCAGCATAGTAGGCTTGGTGACTACAAGGAAAGGAAAGGAGAAGAGAGGGGAGGGAAGCATAAAATATTGTATAGTGACTTCACTATACATTATAAGAGTGACTATCTAAGCTGGTGTTTCTCAACCTTGGTAACATTCAGTTGTCTGGATTTCAGTCCTGAGAATTCCCAGCTAGCTATGCTAGATGCTGGCTGGGGAATTCTGGGAGCTGAAGGCCACACAACCTAAAGTTGGCAAGGTTGAAAAACACTGATTGTAAAGCTTCCATCTTAAATAAGGTAGAATGTATATATTATATGTAGGACTTCTAATAGCAATGCCTAAAATAAAAGTAATTTAATATTTTTAAAAAAGCTATTTAACATTAGCAACATTTGTTTGCTTAAATCTCTTCCAAGTGAGCTTGGATTTTGCAGGAAAAATGTTCTTCCCTGTTGCAAGACATGTGACCATTTCAGTTTCCAAGGTAACCGGTCCACTGTGAAGAGTCTGCACTTAACTGAATCTGTCACATTGCTTTTGATTATGTCATTGTAGGTTGGGTATTTTTAAAAACTTCTCTTATTTTAATCAAATATGATTAAAAGAGATTAAATATGAAGTGATTTAGTAAAGAAGAATTGGAATACCAGAAAAGCTACATGAAATACGATTCCTGGGACAAGTATTTGAATGACAGTACAGATCTCTATAGGCTTAGAAAATTTGTGATATTCATTTTGCATTTTAGATACCGGATCTGCATTGATGTAAATTTGTTTCTTCAAATAATTTCTTCTTCAAATTCTTCAAATTTGATTCTTCAAATAATTTTCATATGGTCATTTATTCTACATTAGATATATCTGCCTGCCGTCACAGAAAATTTATATTTGGTATGATCTTCAATTTCGTGTAGATCATCTATTTCATTATTTCATCCTACTTGCTTAAAAATAACATCCTGTAGGATTTATTCCCATTTTACTTAAATGAAAATTTGCCTTCATACCTAAAGAACAATATTCCAAGTACTCATAAAGAAGTGATAGGAATTAGTGAGAAAACATCACTCTAGAAAAAAATGACACAGAAAACCCCATCCTAAGGACAGGATATCTGCAAGCAGAGCAAGCTCCTTAAATAAAGTGGAATTTCTGTAGTAAAACTAGTAGCCGAACAGGAAACAGTTTGGAATGGTTCTTCTCTGGGTATATCATGATGAGAATACTGAAAGCAAACACCATGAAAAGAGAAACATAGTTAGGTGGAAAACATAGTTTCTTTGTGTAGGTCTACAAGAATAATTACATTCCGTATCATTGAAGGTCATGACACTTTAGAGTGTTTTTAAACAAACCCTAGAGACAAATTATTGCCTTAGATATTCTTTAGTAATCAACAACAAAAAAGGGAGAGCATATGAGAAGAAAGAATAGTGGACAAATAAGTAATGAACAGTTATATCCTATTGAGTTTGTTAACAGCTAGTCAAGATCATTTTAATGAGGTTGTGGCAATAAGTCAGTTGAGAGATGGGCAGTTCTGCCTCTTGCATTGTGAGTGTAATTGGGAAATCAATTCTTTGTTGCAAAGAATGTAAAATGAGAGTGAGCATCCATGGTTTGGTCTATAACAGGGATCTCAAACTGGTGGCCCATGGGCCAGATGCGTTACGCGCAGGCCACACCCACCCCAGCTCTGCAAAGGGGGAAAAATGTCACAAAACGTCATGTGACAGCAACATGATGCCATTAGTTTGACACCCATGGTCTATAACCTTCATAAGCCCTACATATCATGACTAAGAGTTGTACAAGTTGTCCAGAACATCTGAAAAACTATAGATTGCATGAAACTGGTTGAAGGGTTTTTATTCGCAACATAACGTCCCTTTTAAAAACATATTGGTTTCCAGGTATTTTTAGAAGGCAGCGTAGTGTACAATTGTGATGGTCTGTTTCAGTCAAAGAGAGAAAAATATAGCCACTCTATTGTCTCTTTTAACATTGTGAAAGATTACAAAGAAATAAAGAAACCAAATTTGGTAGAGAGATTGGTCCATCAGGCAGTATATAATGTATATAAATCTAGGTATTGGAATGGTAAATTTATATATTCTTAAAAGGGTTCTCCTTCCCCTCCTGTCACATAGAAATTTTATATAGAATTATTTCTAACATCAAAATCCCCATATAGGTGAGAAATGTACAATATTTGCCTTGCCTTTTGCCTCCTGCAGGCCCTTCTCTTAAGCATGCTACTTCTATTTGAGCTTCTTTTAATACAGGAGATGGTAGAAAGAGCTGGAGTCTAGTATGTGTGTGTGCGCACTTCAATTTCAGTGGGAAAGCTTTAGCTTTTCCCCCCAAGAATATATGTTTAAAAAGTCAATTAAATTCTCATGGGCATGAAGCAGGATTTCTGTCCTTATTATAGTTAAAAATGTTTGAAAACAGCATATGAGCCTAAACTATCTTTCACTGTATAACTTTATTTCCAGCATTATGGAATCTTCCTCACTTCCTACCCTTTAATTCAGTCTCATGGGAGGACATTGTGAAGGAAATTCAGCCATGGTATCAGACGTTCTTGCTGATTTAAAGTGATTCCAGCCCAGCCAGGGGAAAAGCTTGACATCTTGTTGATATAACTTGTTGACATTTGATGTGTTTCTGTATTGTATGTCTACTGTTTTGTTTTGTTTTTGGAATGTTCATCCAATGAAGCATCAGTAGCTGTTATTGTCTTTATTATTTCAGCTAGCAACCCCATGTGCAAGCAGAAGCATCAGCAAAGAGCCTTAGCGGCTTTTGATAGGCTTATGCAATGGTAGGCAGACTGCCAAAAATGAAGCAGAACAAAACAAGCTTTGCTGCAAAGTGTGGTATTAGAAATGTTATGAATGAGAGCGCATATATGATGGTGTTGTTGGGGAAGTAGATGTATAGATGGAACGAGCAGAGTAATTTTTGTATTCAGTTTCTATGTAAGTGAGTGAAATTTCACTAGTATGTAAGTATGCATAAAACTGCAGTCTTTTACTATTTCTTTAGCCAAGTTGCTTGCATTATCTTCAGGTATTCATATGAGAATTTGCAATGTATGATATGAGAGATCAAATACCTTGTTTTTAGTTTGGAATATAATTCACACTCCTGTGGCAGCCATCCTGATTAGGTTAATCTATCAATAACTGTTTGTAATGATGGGCATATCTTATTCTTGGTTGCATTCAAAAAGATTGGATAAATCTACTTTATGTGGAAATGAAAATATCTTGGATTTTCCATTCATAATGCTTAGAACTCTGCTTGGGTTATAATTTCATTTAACAATTTAAGGCTGAAGTGAAACAATCTATTCATGCTAGTTCGTTTTCTCCTTTTTCAAAATTTACAATATTTAAATTTCATCCACTTTGAAGGAAACTGTTTCGGAAAAAGTCCTATATGTGGCTTCCCAGATTTGATGGGAGGAAGAAAGGATACTAAATACCAGATATTTATGCCCAGAAAACCTCTGTCAGCTTTAGAAATGGGTATACAACATTTCAATATATACCCAATGAAATTTCTCAGTGAGATTAAGTAGAATGGTAGCATTCAAAGTCACCTCAATCAAACCACGCTATCTATTGGGATATACAATGCACCTTTTCTGCTGTGGCACTTGCTGTCTGGAAAAATCTAACTCCAGAAATTCATATGGCTCTCACACCATAGCCGTTCCAGAAAATGTGTGGTTCTCTTTTTCTTTGTGTGTTTTTAAGCCACAAGAGGTTTTTTTTAGGAATCAAGTAGATTCCAAATTGAATATAAGAAATATCCTAGCAAAAAGGTGAAGTGACTCCTTGATTTTAAGAACCATTGAAAATTCATTTACATCTTTCTAAATGTACTAGTTGTGTCTGCACTTAGTGTTGAATTAAAGCTGTTGGACAGACAGAGGTTACAGCCACCACTTTATTCCCCAGTAAAATTGAGGAATTGATCTCCCCAGTTGGGTAGAATCATTAACCAACTGAATGTAGTTAGATTTCTAGCTGGAGATTCTCTGTTGAAAATGAAGATTCTCTGTGGGTGCCCTATTATATTTCGTCTTCTAAGGGAACAACAATTAGCAACAAGCTCTGTCTGCTGCTCTAATGCAGATCCCTGAGAAACGCTTGCTCTAATCTTCCAGAGAGAAAGAACTGGTTAAAAACGGAAGCATCACGTTAATTCTGACATCTTTTCAGCTAGAGAGGGGGAACAAACGTCACAGGGAAAGAGTGAACATGTTAAAGTGATATTAATGTGATCACATGATAAGCCTCTGGTTCTGAAGAGTATCCTTCTGCCGGTGCATTGCAGAAGAAGAGTACTTCCCCTCCATTTGAGCTGGATTAGAGGATCTGTGTAGAGAAAGTTAATTGAAATGCAGCACTAAAGCAGGGCTGTAGGTTCTCCATTGTTGTATTCTGAAATGTGGGTTCTCTTGGTTAAGGCTTGACAATGAAATGCTGGCAGAAAACCGAAGAAATGGCTTCAGAAGAATTCATATGGAGACTGTATTCTGTTTCCTTGAACATTGGTAGGAAGACCTGCTTGCCTTAAATTATGTTTTTGCATTTGGGATTTATCTCTGTGTCTGACAGGATCTTTTATTGGAATCAAATTGTCATTGGAATAATTACTCAATCATGTTTAGCTGTGCTGATGAGAAAGGTGATTATTTGTTAATTGGGTGTAAGATTTTAGGGTGCCTTTTTTACAGCTCTTGTAACAATAAATTATGGTTGTCCGCAATAGACGCATTTGAAAGATATTATTCATAGACTGATCTTGTTCAAGGAAACCGGTTCCACTCAGATGTATGATTTTCTTCCAGGATTGTGTTCTAAAATTAAAACTTGAAAATGCCTGTTGTAAATGCAAAGGGTTGAAAGCAAATGGTAGCTTCCATCTTTACTGGCTTGTTTGAATCTGTTTAAAATTTCATTATTTACATTTAATGTCTCTATCTAAAATATATTTCTGTGTTTCTAATTTTAAAAAGTGAAATGTTTAAAATCATTTCAGTTTCTTATTTGTGTGCAATGGTTTGTCCTGTAGAATCATATAGAGACATAGAAGAACTTTCTTAATATGATTTGTGAATCAGTGTAGATTGGAAATCTGATATGAGTGTAGTCTTAAGAATGTATGTATGCTATATTTGATAGATAATTTTAGTTGTTCCAAAGCATTTTTTTTCTATATGTGTGCTTTCACACAATAAGCAACTGTGTGATAGTAATGTTTTATTCTACAGTCTATATGCTATTGAGAAACAATTATTTTATTTTAGATTTACAATAGTTGTAAGTAGTAATACATTAAAGCTTTTAGGGTATTTATAGAGTGCTTTTTCTTTTTACTTCAAATATATAATCCAGGTAATAGATTGTGTAAAAAATTTTATTATACCACAAAATAAGCAGTATTGTTTGTCTTGGTACGGATTATATGCAGTAAAAACATACAATGAAGACTTAACTGTGAACTTGTCAAGTTCATCACTGAGCTGAAATTTAAAGATCTCACTTTGCTAGCTGATTTTTCTAACCTTCTGTAAGAGGACAGCACAAAGATGGATATTAAAATGCATGTGCCTCTGTATATACTGTATGCAGTATTCATTTTAATTAATGTGTTTGATGGCAGCCCAGGAAAAAATATAATCCAGTAACAAAGTTATGCATTCTATAGATATTCTCGCTCTAATATAAATATTATAAATTAATATAATAAATATAAATTCAATAAATAAACAATGTCTTACCTCCTGCTGTATGTGTGAGGAAGTACTACTATTATTATTTCTTGCAAAAATCTGGTGATACTCCCTTATCCCTCAATTCATGGCTCATTAAATGTATATAAAAGCCCTGTTATATGCCATTCTTTATTACATATAATTTTTTCTGCCAAATTCTTTATATTTTTTGTTCAGTAGATGAAATACACTTTTAAATGGGTGGTTTTTATGTACAATACTTACACAATAGACTAGCTCATAATTTTTATTTATTTGTTATACATGGGTGTTTCGGCGCTGTTAGCTACTCCTAGTTCTGTTAATTCAATGGAAGAAGAACATTATAATCTTTAATAAAATAATAAAATATTTTTGAACAACCATGGAACGATGGGAGAAAATTTTGCAGCACCTAAATTTCCAAAAAAACCACATCTTAAAACAAGATAGTAGTTACTTGCATTGCTCCTCTTGCTATTCAGTTTATTGATTTCTATTTAGAAACATTGGAATTATTTGATGCTGTTCCCTAGATGTGTAAGAATTCACTGTACCTTGAAACACCAATTTTGCTCTGCCTGTTGCAAGCACTGTGTTGTCAAATTGATTCAATAAACACTTTGTAATAACTTCAATTGTGGTCATTAACCATAAACATTTTGTGAAATGTTATTTTTATGCCTCCCCACATCTTAAGATGTTAGGTGATAAACATAATTCATATAAGTTTTAGTAGAAGCCATTGCAAGTATTCTGTTCCAAATCAAGTATTCTGTTGGAATGCAAGTATTCTGTTCCAAATCAAGGGCATAGTCAAAGTCAACAGTGGTTGGTTTTTATTTATGACATTTCCACATTGCATTGGCTTTGCTACTTCTTGCTCACCAATGGGGGATTGAGAAATTTAGCTCTTCATTCTGCACCTCACCTTCCATTCTCATAATTTCCTTCCTGTATTGGCTTTCACAATAAGGAAGCAAAATAAGTGCTTCTATGATGATGGCCAACTTTCTTTCACTAATTACTGAGGGGGGAAAGGGGAATAGCAATATGGGGCTAAGATACTTAAGAGGAAAATCTAGGAGATGAGAATCCCTGCTTGTAAGATCCTATAGTTCCAATAGAAATACTGTAATGGTGTCTTCATGGCATTCCCTTTGGAGCAGCAGCTGAAACAGGATTGGCTCAGCTGCCCAAACCCTGCCAAGCATCCTGGAGACAAAGGTACAATGTGCTAATCCCAAATTGGCTGAGTCGTAATGTGTGGAAAAGGTATTAAGAAAAGCCGCTGCCTGAAAGTTGCTACAAACTAATGTAGTAGAGGTTATATATGCTGAATAATATTTCATCCAATTTCAATAGAATGTGTTTATGTTTCCAAAATGTAATTGTTATAAATTACTGTAGTAACTAGTAATTTTGCAAAAGGGAGGTCAATTTATCAGGAAAAAGTTGGGCTAAGCATGTGCAATTGGCCTTAAATTCTAGGTACTTGTATTTGGAATTAAGTCTGCTTGATTTCAGTTGAAATCAACATGCTGCATTGGACTTGAAACAGGATGGCCATGCACAGATCCTTATTAAACTATAAAATCCATCAAGTGTCCTCAGACCAATCACATTTTCTCTTCCTAAAGAATGGCATATCTTTTATACTATGCCAATGCTGGTTTAAGTCTAGGCAGGCCCAAGTTAGTTAATTTGCTAAATTAGAACTGTTCATTTCACAGTAGTGACTCTGGATGGCATACAAAGATTACAACTATCACAATAACACCTGAAACAAACCATATCAGCAACACCAACAGAGCTTGCCTAACTGCATGTTTCCAAAGCCTGGACAAACTGCCAGGATTTTCAAAGATTTTCAAAAGGCTTTTCTCAGTTCTCAGTTCTGGACATTTATTGGGTGACTTGCAATCAGTCAGTCTCTTTGGCTTAATCTACCCCACTAGTTGTGCGGGGGGGGGATTGGAGGAGGGTGTAAATTGCCCTGAACCTTTTGGTGAAAGACAAGAAATAAAATATTACTGTCTTGATTTGAACATCTTGGAGGAATTTTTAAAAGAGAATTGATGTTTAAAAAGTGGTGTCTGAAAATATCCTTTATCTTATGTTGGGCTTTGTTTTTAGATTTTGTTATTCTGAAAAGGCTGAAGATGCAAACACTAATACATTTGCTCAGTGGAAAATCAATTATTTGCTTACATTGCAAGATTTCATTGTTAACAGTGTCTCGTTTCACAACAATCTATTCCACTAGGCTGGTTTCAATATTTCCAAATAAGTTGTAGTATAGCATCAAAGGAATTGCAGAAATAATATTGAAAGAATTGATTGAATTTGAAAACTTATTACTCATAATGACTCATATACCTGTTAGGCATAATTTGTACACTACTACTCAGGATCTTAACAGGTTAAAGATTTTATGTTCAGCTAGATGCAAAACTTGAATATAATAATAGCTTCAATGGGCATTTAAAAATATTAATTTTACTCTGAACATTATGTTTATGGAATATGATTTTCACTTTGAGATAGATTAAATGTGTGGCAGAACTGGAAATTTATGACAACAGAAGAACAATTCCAATCCCTACTTACATGAGTATGGTTACAATCAGGGGAGGGTTCCGTATCCTGCTACTGCCGGTTTGCTCAGGAATGCGCTGCAGGCACATGCATGCTTCACGCGCTGCAAACATGCTTCACACGCCACATACGTGCTTCATGCACTGCATGCATGCACAGTACTAAAAAAAAGCTGTGCATGCACAGAGCAAAAAACAAGATGGCACCGCCTATGGCACCGCCAAGAGAACCAGCTCAGGGGTGATGCAGGCCCGGGTTGCTGCCGGTTCCAGCAAACCAGACTGCCAAGTTACTAACAGTTCTGTAGAACTGGGCCAAACCGGTAGGAACCCACCTCTGGTTACAATAGAGGAAACCTTCCCTCACAGTCAAAGAAAAAGTCTCCATAGATACTGTTCCCAGGCAGAAGACTGGGGAAAAAACCTGATGAATGTAGAAATACTTCTAGGATATATACAAATAGTGTATTTAGAGTGTTTTAGACCTTCTTGGATTTGGAGTCCCAAGTCATCTTGCTTCCTTCACATATCTTACTTGAGGTCCCTTTGCACTCAGTAGAAGCTGCAGTGAGAATTTTACTTCCTCTTTGTATAGTACATTACTTACCTGGTCTCTCCCTTCACCACACACATACCTTACTAAGGGCCGGGTCTTAAAGTCCAGATTGGCTTTCACAAATGGAATAGTCCAGATTCCCCTTTCAGAGCCTACATCCAACAGTTCCTAGGAAGCTAAGGCAAACAAAATGCACCAACAGGAATACCCCAAGTCCCATTCCCAATCTAGGTTGATGACAAAGGGACTAAGCCACCTCCAAACAATCTCTGAACATGCTTTTCCAAAACAACTTCTGAAGCAGAAAAAGAGACAGCACATGCAAACTATAGACTCACTGCAGGTGACTTTTGCAATGCCAGAGGAAGTGTCAAAACATGTGACACAAATGCTACAGTTTGTCCATTTCTGTTCTTGAGTGACCAAGACAAATTAGATAAAGTTAATAAATCCTTCTCTCCTGCTGCTCCTGAACTATGGTGGTGCAGTGGTTAGAATGCAGTACTGTGGGCTACGTCTGCTGACTGCTGACTGCCAGCAGTTCGACAGTTCAATTCTCACTTAAGATTGACTCTGCCTTCCATCCTTCCAAGATCGGTAAAATGAGGATCCAGAATGATGGGAGCAATATGCTGACTCTGTAAAACCAATTAGAGAGGGCTGTAAAGCACTGTGAAGTGGTATATAAGTCTCAGCCTAAGTACTGCTTGCATTTGAGTCAGCGAAAACAAATTTGATGTAAATTCTCTTTTCCCTAAGTGTTCAGCTGAAATGAATACATATTTTCTTAATGGTAGTGATAAAATGATTTGTATAACTAATAGGAAGGTCTGTCTTTAGAACTACAGATTAGAGCATTGCAGTTCTTCACTTTTGATTTGGTGTCAAAGGATGTGGAACGTGACTGTATCACCTGTCTATAAGTATTTAAAGTAGCTATGCCTATTTGGAGATTTATATGTCAACTATACAGGACTGTATGTTCTTAGTGATTGGGATATGTTTGTAGCTTGTGTTCTGTGAGAAACAATGTATCCATTGGCTCTTACAAAACTGGAAATAGTATCCCCCAAATTTAATTTTGTTTAAATTAAATACTATGAAAATGTTGGGGGTTGTATTACATTTATGTAGTGTCTAAGTTCTCAGAAACTTGACATTTTTCCTTGACCTTGTAGAAATTTTAAGGTGAAGTCACTGAAAAATGTTCCGAGCAATTGGGAGTTCTGGAAAAATAATTTGATACATAGAATGCTTGTGTTATTTTTAAAAAGTACTTGAAATAATGTCTGGGATTATGGTACAAAAGATGGGTGGTTATGGAAATAGTTAAAACAAGTAGCATGAGAGAAAGAGATTGAAAAATTATGATTTTGAATAAACTATGGTTTCTGCTTAACATTTGAGTTTTAAAAGCTGTACTTCACTTGAACCAAGCACAGGTAAAATAGTCTGGATCAAACAGTAGCACCTCACTGACAGTTACTCTTTTAATATTCAGTTGTGATTTGCTACTATATCTCAACCATTCCATTTAGCAACAATACTAATTATTTATAGGTGCATATGCTCAGGTAACATTCCATCTTGTTGCAGGCACTTTATCTATTACTTTATGTCCCAACCTTCTTCCAAGAATCCATGGCAGCTTGCATGGGAATCATTCCCACAGTGACAATCCTGTTAAATGGGTAAAGGCTTGGACCTGGTTTAGTCTGGAGCTTGTCAGATTCTTGACTTCTGTGTCATGCTGGCTTTTCATCCAACTATCTTCCAAAAAGTATGAAAAAAGTATGACTATATTTCATTGGAATTGCCAGGCTAGTCAAAAGACCAACAAATCTTATTCGAGCATAGTTCAGATTTTCAATGCATTTGTTTGTTTGTGCTCCAATGCAGTTTGTTTCATCTTTGCACAGGGGAGAGAGAAGAGCAGGTGGTATTTGCTCAGAACTTCCAATTAATACTGCTAGGTCCTTGCTCTCTTTGAAGGTGCTAATTAATTGTGGGGTTGTTATGGAGACTGGAGGAATCTGATTGAACCTGACAGATTAGTATTCAGAAGAAATAGGAGAACTTTTCCTTTTCTTACAAATTATGATTTCTATGACAGATGTATTTGTATCCACAAACTCTGAATTCACAAAAATGAGTTACCAAACATTTAGTATTCCTTCCCCCCCCCCAACCACAGTTTTGTGAGTGTATCCTGCTGGGGTACTTGGAAATCTTCAAGTTTTGTTACCTATGTGAAGCTTAACTAAGAACATCTTGGAGACAGGGAGGGAGGGAGGCAGGGAGGGAGGGAGATACATGTGATATCTTGAGTTTTGCTTATCTTCAATTTTATTGCTGCTTTCCAGAGTGGTTCCAAGGATGGTTCTGAGATTTTTGCAGGGAAAGTTCCACTACTCAACCACGAGTGTCCACATGTAGGGGATCAAAAAGACCAAAATGGCAGCCTAGATGGTGCCAAAGGTTAAAACCATGCAGTTGAACCCCCCACACACATTTTAATTGCCTATGCTCAGCAGTAGCATTTGTATGCTCACTTAAAATAGTTTGCAAGCTCACATTGAATTATAGTGGTCTCATTTACACCTATAGTAAATAAATATTTACCCTATGAGGCCTAAGTAAGTTTCCTATTCTAGAGACTGCTCAGTATAGTAGACTTTCAAATTAGGGGGGGGATTTCAAACAGGATGAATAAAATAATAAAAAGGTCTCTAGAGCAGGGATATCAAACTGGTGGCTTACTGGCCCAATGCATCATGCTCAGGCCATATCCACTCTGGCTCCGCAAAGGCAAAAAACACGATTTGTCACATGATGTCACTTTACAGTGGAACAACTTGCCTCCAGAAGTTGTGAATGCTCCAACACTGGAAGTTTTTAAGAAGATGTTGGATAACCATTT
>JANHFT010003049.1:298735-313076 GCA_032467955.1 Pseudoxenodon macrops | reverse complement strand
TAGATAGATAGATAGATAGATAGATAGATAGATAGATAGATAGATAGATAGATAGATAGATAGATAGATGGATGGAACCATGGAAAATTTCATTGATTTTCTCTAGCACATTATCATGCAGATGCAGGAACCAGGTTTGATCTATTGGGCCATGTGGAAGGAAGCATCTGACCTGGTTGGTCACTACACTATTTAGAGAGGTCCAACATTTTAGCCTTTGATGCAGAAAATTCTGATGAATTTCAGACCAGGAACCCATTAGGTCCACTTTGACTCTTGCTCTGTGCTAGGATTGACATAGAAACAGAATAGCAATAGCTCTTAGATTTATATACCGCTTCATAGTGTTTTTAAAGCCTTCTCTAAGTTGTTTACAGAGTCAGCCTCTTGCCCCCAACAATCTGGGTCCTCATTTTACCGACCTCGGAAGGACGTAAGGCTGAGTCAACCTTGAGCCTGGTGAGATTTGATCTGCCAAACTGCTGGCACCCGGTGATCAGCAGAAGTAGCTTGCAGTACTGCACTCTAACCACTCCACCACCTTGGCTCTATATAGCAGTATTGGGAGGGACATTGGAGGTCTTCTAGTCCAAACCCCTAATAAAGAAACAGACCATCTACAGTTTTAGACAAGTGGCTATCCTGTCTCTTTTTAAATGACTCCAGCAATGGGGCACCCACGACTTCTAAAGGTAAACTGGTCCTTAAGAAATTTCTCCTTAGTTCTGGGTTGCTTTTCTTCCAGGTTAGTTTCCATCCATTGTTAATCAGAAGCTGTTTTCACACAGCAAGCTGAGTAGCATAGCAAATGGTAAACAAACAAAAAAAGGACAGGGTCTCAGGTGAATTGTTATGGGATTACGCAGAAATTTGCTCAGTAACTGAAGAAATTCATATGGGGAGATTCCAATATAAGTGTCTGTGGATTGAGTCAAAAGCCACAGAAATTACCTACCATGACTGGACATCTGAGATCCTCTTTCCAAGCCTCATCATGATTGGTTGAACTCTGGATCCATACATTGCATGTAAAGCATGTGCCACAGCATAAACAGCATTGTAGATATTGTAACTTTCACCTGTCATCCTCTTTTCAAAAGTGTAATTGGGCAGATTCTGCACATTCTCCTTTCCTGTACATTGTTTTTCTCCCTTTGGAGGAATCATTCCTGATTTATGGATCTTGCAGTCAAAGACATATTCCCACCATGGAGGGAGAAACACATCTCCTTGCGGGTTCAAGGGGTCTAAACTCATGAGGAAGTGGCCAAATTCTGAGACATCCCCTGAGTGGTCCCTAAAATGCAAGACCCCATGCAAAAAATTCATATATCGCATTGTTTGTTCTGATTCTTTCTGACCAATTTTCCAATGGGAAGTGAAGATGTAAACTTTCCTTAATGATACCTTTTTGAATTTTTCAAAATAACGTACTGCTGCTGCTACACTGAGAGTAACAGCTGATTCTGCAAACAAAATAAACACTTCTGTTTTAGACCAGGTAGCAAAATTGAGAATTAACTTCTTCATAGTGATTTGAATATTATCTAATTCCAGCATTAGGGTGAATGCCTGGCAGATCTCCTTCTTCTGGAGCATCGGCATCAGAGTTGAGATGAAACGTTCTCCCCTGTCATCTTCCGGGGCAAAAAGCCCAACCCAGTTCCACTGGAAATACAGGGGCAGCTGGAGTAAACCCACATACTGAGGAGATTCCTTGAGATGAATCCGGAAGAAGGAAGGATAAACTCTTCTCTCTCCCTGAGAGAACTCAAAGCCAACACCGAGCTGGAGAAAATGAGATTCTTTTTTCAAAGACAAAGTAAAAGTTTCATGTTGACTTTAGTAGTGACCATTGTGTAGTTGATGGCCCTCAAAATCACACTGACTCACTTTGACTGGCAAACTTAATCTTCTTTCCTTCTAAGCCAGTTTTATTGGTTTTGGTATGTCAGAAGACAAGAGAAGACACCAACACAGAATAAGTAGGACTAAAATGATGTAATGGGCTGTTTTACACTCTCTATCACCCCTGCCATATTCACTTCGCTGCAGTGGCTGTAATCCTTTCCAACTGTTCCCCTTTCACCATAATTATTTAAGGTCTCTCTTGGAGCAGCTTCTTCAGGTGTGGTAAGGATTGCTGAGCACAGGACTACAGTGGGGGGCCACCTTATTTATTTATTTAAGGGCATTATACATGAGCAATGTTGATTACAATACTGAGAGGTTTTTTTTGTAATTCCTGAAAATTTGAAGTGTGTTGAGCTTTTATTTGAATTTTCTACCCCTAGTTACTATTCACATTGATATTATAATTTGACTCTTCATTGGGCCAGCACAACTTCCCTCTTCATTTTTGTGATTTATCATCTTCCTGATGAAGAGGTTGATAATTCCAGCCTATTTTAACAACGTGCTATTTTATTGGAAGAAGCACAAAATGTGCACTACACCAGAACAGTCCAATACACTAGAAGTATTTCTAAAAGGGGTCCTAGAATTTAAAGCAAAAAACAATTTATCTGCGTGTTTCTCCTTCATCTGAAACATACGTATTCTGTAGAGGAAGATTCAGTGTAGTAAAGTCTCTGACAGGAGACTTTAAAATGGCTCCCAAAGGCAAATTCCCACCAATAACGAGATCACCCACTTTATAGTAGCTTTTTTTTAATTGATATAATCCCTGAACACACAAATAGTTTGCAGCCTCTTTGCTTTAGTTGGAGCCAAGAGCCAGAAGAGCATCAGCAGAAGCATCAGCAGTTGCATGACTTCTTTTATTCTTATAAATAAAATCTGACTTTATTTGTCTGAAGTGGTGTAGGGTTTCCTGCCTTGGTAGGGAGTTGGACTAGAAGACCTCCAAGGTCCCTTCCAACTCTGTTATTCTATTCTATTCTACTCTAACAGGATCGAGTTTGACACCTGTGCTCTAGAATCTTGGGAAGGCACCTATTACGGTCCGCATTTTTAAAATCCATTTTGATAATTTTGATGTGATAGAAAGGATATAACATACACACATTATATTACTTTTAATTACTACCAATCATTGGTACTGGTACTGTTTCCGGGATCTCATTTTTTCATATTGTTTGATTTGTCTTTGTCTTTATATGTATGGTGGATAATAAAAATGTGTGTACACACACTCTTATAAGTAGGGATGTGGCTGTGTTAGAGTTAACCAATCACATTCAAACTGGTGTTAAATACTAGTCAGTACATACCTGCCATCAATTAAAGTGACTCTGATGAAGCCTGTATAATGTTTAGCTGTTCTAATAGGATTTTTCTGACATTTACTCAGTTGCCTCTCACAGCAAAATCCATGGTCTGCAAAGAGCTTAGAAAAGTATCGAAGGATCTCACTGTTGGAAGGTATCAGCCAGGATACAAGTACAAAACAATTTCCAAGGCATTGTAAAAGGTATGGAACAACAGATTGAAGACAGTCATCAAGTGGGGAAAATATGGCACAATAGACATTAGCAAGAACTGGATGGCCCTCCAAAATTGATGAAAAAACAAGAATAAAACTGATATGAGAGGGTGCCAAGAGACCCAAAGCAACATTAAAGGAGTTGCCGGAAGTCCTGGCAAGTATTGGTTGTGTACTACATGTGACAACAATCTTCCATATTCTTGATGTGTCTGGACTGTGGGGTAGGGTGGCAAGATGGAAGCCTTTTTGTATAAAGGAAAACATCCAAGCCTGGCTAAAATTTGCAAACACCTAGATCAAGTCTGACAACAGCATGTGGGAAAATGTGTTGTTCTCTGATGAGACCACGCTTGAACTTCTTGGCCATAATTTCAAAAAGCATGCTTGGTGCAAAAACAACAGTGCACATCACCAAAAGTACATCATACCCACAATGAAGCCCACCATCAATGGTGATTGCAGCATTATGTTTTAAGAATTGGGGCTTTAGTCAAGGTAGAGACAATTATGAACAGTACTAAATATCAACTTTGGCACAAAGTCTTCAGGCCTCTGCTTAAATGCTGAAGATGAAGAGAATTTTCATCTTTCAACATGACAATGACCCAAAGCATACCTCCAAATCAACAAAACAATGGTTTCACCAGAAGAAAATCAGAGTTTTGGAATGGCCTAGTCCAGGGGTGTCAAATTTGCAGTGTCACGTTATCACATGACATATCGTGACTTTTTCCCCCTTTGCTAAAATGTGGGTAGGCATGGCCAGTGCATGACACATCTGGCTCGAGGGCCATGAGTTTGACACCCCTGGCCTAGTCAAAGCCTGGACCTGAATCCAATTGAAAAATCTGAGATTTTGTCTAGGAGATGCTCTCACAGTCTGACAGATTTCTGAAGGAAGAGTGGGCAGAAATTCCCAAGGCAAGATGCCTTGGATAGGCTCCTACCCCAAAAGATTGAATGCTGTCATAAAATCAAAAGGCCCTTCAACAGAATATTAGTTTAAGGGTGGGCACACGTGTTTTTTTCCCCCTGAAAGATTTCAGTTTGCTTTCAATTATATATACAGCTTGTATTCTTAATGGTGAAAAAAATCTGAATTGATTTATCTTGGTCTGATTTTTTTTACATTTCAAAAACCTGGCATTTTAAGAGAGGTGTTTAGACTTTCTATATTCACTGTATGTAGATCATTAGTTATTGTTTTTCCAAACCATTGTTATAACATGCAATATAGGAGAGTTTTAAAAAGCAACTTTGCAATCCTACTGTAAAAGAACATAGTCAAATTGCATATCATGAAAAATTTAGTGAAAACAAACTTAATATTTATTCTAGTAGTGTACCAAATGAAGAGTGATACAACTCTAAAAGGCGTTGGTTCTTTTCATGTAAAAAAATTGGCATTGTCTTTCATTATGTCACATTTTAAAAGAAAACTCCATAAGCTGGGATAATTTAGTCTTCCAATCGTTATTAATGCGCTGTATGCATTTTTCACATAAGATAATCCTCAACTCTTAAATCTCATGTGGTGTTAGATTAGCTGTTATATTTCACAGTGTTTGCAGATGTTGGTATGCTATTGTGGGAAAGTGCTGGCTTTCTGATTGCACCCCCAGTTAAATATCTTTCATGGAAAGGAGTTACTGCCAAGGAAAGCAATGCAAGCAGTTTCCTCTCTCCTGTGTTGAATAAGATGAGAACAAATCCTGCAGAACAGTGGTCGGTATCCCCTCCCTTCCTTCCCATTGCAAGTTGTTTATTAAACTAGAGTTTTTCTGGGAGGAGTTCTTTTCCGTTTTGAATGCTTTGACGAAAAATCAATTTTTGCTTGGAAGAGCTCCGAAGCAACATAATTTGTATAGGTTGACGAACAATTAATGCTTGTTATATGATGAGTCCATAAACCTTGAATTTGAACATTGGTAGGTTTCTCTGCCTTGTTGAAATCAGCAGCCTAGAAACAACCTTGACAGAAAACAACATTCTTGACAGCCAGATCTAGGATTTAAAACTTTTAGTTTCAAATAAAAGAAGTCGTGTTTCATTAAGTGCTGATTTTTGAATATTTGAAGAGGATCTGTTGTTTGGCGATTCAGAGGATATTCCTGTGCAATTAGAAATGAAAAACAGATGAGAATGCTATGAAAAGATATGTGGTAAAGAGAGAGACCGTACACTTGGATGCAACTACAGTCAACGATTCTAACTAGAAACACTTCTGGATCAAGCGTATGTCTAGTTTCTTTTGATTTGAAAGACCAGCTATTAGAGAAATAGTGAATGTCTTTTGTGCATCAAGAAATTGGATGTGCTTTGAAATTTGCTCAGCAAAGTATACAGTAAGTCTTCAAGAAACTCACTGCTTTTCTTAATGAAATAAATGTGATTTAACTTTATTCTTGTAATGCTGCGGTGTTTGGTAATTTTAAAAAGACTCACTTTTAAGTAGCATCGGAGTACCAACTGCAATCAAAGTTTCAAGAGAAATACTGCATAGGTTTTCATTCTAGGAAACGTTAAAAATTAATGTGACAACACCACCATGTCGCAGCATGGATATTCAAGAGATGGACAAGAAAATCATCACCAGATGCTTCGCAGAGTCAGTCATTTCCGCCAAAGGGTTACCTCATCTATTCAGCGATCTCTTACAAAAAGGCATGGAAGAAATTACACTTCCCACACCTGGTCGGGTGAGAACTGGCCCAAATTATTTTTAGCATATAACTGCTATCTATAAAAGTGTAATATTTGTTTTGTAATGCTCATTCTTATGGCATTTGTCTCTGTTTTTCTTCACCCTCAATTTTTCTCCATATTTATTGCACCATTATTAAATACGCTTTAAAATCTGCTCTTAATTTATTGGAAAAGGTATGTACTGTACATCAATTGTTTATAATAGTACCCTACTGGGTTATTAAGCAACCTGGATTTTCCTCTACCTAAGTTAATAGCTAGGTATAGCTCCATTCTCTTTGGAACACAGCGAGCCTGCATGCCTTAGTATAAATGGTTTTCATTTGAAGTTTTTCTTTTAACTAATATACTACACTACGCCATTTTGAATGTTTTTATTTTCTGTGGTGGTACTGATATGCCTGTCTTATGCTGACCAAAGATCATTTAAACATGGATTTAACATCAACTAAGTTGACATCATCAGAGTTTCTAAATTAACTGTTAGTAAGTGTGTCTTCAGATACACAATAACTTTTAGTATTTCTTTGTTTTAAAGACTTGCGTTAATAAAACTAACAGAATCAAGCTTTGGCTGACTCCAAGGATATGACTCAATCATTTAGTTCTGGTTGTAGAGTTTGCAGAAAAGAAGCTTTAGAGTTTTAAATTATTTATTCATTTACTAAATTTATATATATCCCACTGTGCTGACTGAAGTAACTCTGGTCCAAAAATGATCCACAGTTATCTGCTAGGCTAGGGTCTCTTTTTTCATAATGTTTGGTTTTTGTTTATTTATTTGTTTGCATACATACGCAAATGCACCTTATCAGATTTCTAACCTGCCTTTTTGTCCATTTGGCTCTCTGCAATTAAAGTCAGGCTCCAGTTATTTGATGTCAGTAGGAGAAGGCTATAGGGCAGTGATGGCTAACCTTTTTGCCATTGCATGCCAAAAGTGAGGGAGCACGGAAGGTGGTGTCGCGCACATGCATGCCAACATCCATAATGCAATGCCCTCCCCCTGTGCATATGCGCACAACCACCCCCCTCGCTCCCCTCCCACACAGGCCTCACTGAAGCCTCCGGAGTTCTGGTAGGCCCCGTTGGGCTGTTTTTCACCTTCCCTAGGCTTCAGGAGTCTGGGAAGGGCAAAAAATGCCCCAACTGGCTACCGGATGTTCATTTCTGAACTTCTGGTAGGCTTGTTGGGTCCGTTCTTCGCCATCCACAGGCTCTGGAGCTGGGGAGGGTGAAAACTGCCTCTCCCTCGCCCTCTGTAAGGGCAAAAAGCAGCTGGCGTGTGCTGGAGCTGACAGGGCAACGCTTCACGTGCCCTCAGATATGGCTCCGCATGCCACCACTGGCACATGTGCCATAGGTTCGCCATCATGGCTATAAAGGACATGAAGTAGACATTCTTTTTTTAACTATTATATTAAATATAACTATTAAATATAACTATTATATCAAATAGATAAAAGATAAAAGTAGATAAGAAATACAGTGTAAAAAGAAAGAGAAATGAAAAGCAATAGAAAAAAATACCAAAGATCCTTTCTTTCAAAAGCAACTGGACTGGTGTTTTGCTAGAAGATGTTTCGGTTCTCAACCAAGAAGTTTCTTCAGTTCTGAAGAATGGAAGGATTTATATTCCTTGCAGTCATGTGGTTGTCAGCCCTCTTTCTGAGAGTTATTGAGGCCACCTGGAGGTTTATCTGTACTCACAGAATGAGCTGAATCCTATAGTCTGCAATTTCTTTCCTGGAAATTCTTTCATACTCCTGCACCATTTGAAGGGTGTTCATCCCAAAGTGTATAGTTAAAGATCTACGGAGATTCTCAGTCATCCAGGGCATAGTTGTCCCAAAGATGCTTTCTTTCAAAAGACACCTGGATTTCCTTGTTCTGCTAGAAGACGTTTTGCTTCTCATCCAAGAAGCTTTTTTAGTTCTGACTGAATAATGGAGAATGGATTATTTATATTCCTTGCAGTCATGTGGTTGTTAACCCTCTTTGCAAGAAAATTTGTGTTACAAATTTATCTAGTTTGTTAATTTGCTTATAGTTTTCTTGAGTTAATTCTTATTTGCCTTTTTTCATTGATTTTATACTCTTTACATTCTTTTAGCTGGTCAGTTTTGCCTCTATTTTGGGATGAAATTTTACTCGCCAAGTAGTTTTTAACTTCAAAATTATTATAAATGTGAAAGCGACATTGGATGAATCCAATATCCTTAGAATCTCCACTGAGTTGAGAACTCAATGGCTTCCTTTGTCTCCTGGCACTCAATAACACAGGTTGACTGAAATCTTGCAGTCTCCTTGCAAGGAGCAGCTCTCTGGACCACAAGTGGGTGATCACTCTTTTATCCAGACATATTCCATTAGATTGTGCTTGCCGCCAGTCAGTTTTGGCTGCAGCAGCATATCTGCACCTTTGGAGAGGTCTAGTTCGCTATTCCTTGCCTGGAAGTTCCTTCTAATAGTCTTTCTTCACTTCTTAATAACATGTTTTAACCAGGGATGGATTGTAAATTGTTTTTCTGCCGGTTTACTCATGGTTGCGCCTCGCGCATGCGCAGAAGCAAAAATTAGCTTCTGTACATGTGCAGAAGTAAAATTCAAAATGGCAGCCCCCACGGAGACACTGAAGGAACCAGCTCTGTGATGTCATCGCCGAGTTACTAACGGTTCTATAGAACTGGTAGGAACCCACATTTGATTTTAAACTTACAGTAACACTTGTCAGCCTATTAATATTTGTGTTTAAAATGACATAATTCTTGACTAGGTAATAGGTAAAAAGTAGAAGTGAAGTATGGATTTACTAACATAGTGACATCATAACTATAACATTTGTTGTTTAAACAGAATAATGAAATGCATATTTACTTTGGATTGTTGCTCAAAGCATATTTGTTTATCTAAGGTGAGGGTATAAGAAACTAAATCAAATATTCTAGAAAAAGATCTTACAAACTTATATTCATAATTAGAGAAAGCTGATCCTTTGCAGCCTCCATATTTGAAATGCCAAATGTCCAAAATGTTTTTTAAAAGAGGTTTTCTATTGATATTAAATTTGGAGGTAAAATTGATTGATTTTCTGAATACTTTAATATCAATATATGATAATCATTCAGAACATGGGTTCCAAGCAGAGGTAGGTTGCTGCTGGTTCGGATCGGTTCTATAGAACCGTTAGTGGAGATTTGCTTCCACTTGCCAAACCAGCAGCGATGGGTGGCTAGCCACGCCCCTGAACCAGTCCTCCAGGAGGAAATCAGTCCTCCCGGTGGAAATTACCTCAAAAATAACCCTCTGCACATGCGCAAAGCCTCCTATGCATGCGCAGAAGGTTATTTTCGAGACAATACCCGGATGTGAAGGGGGCGCACACGTGCAAAACACACACTTCTGTCGTGATCCGAACCGGTAAGAAAGATAAGTAGGACCCACTCCTGGTTTCAAGGCTGTGGTTGAAATTATGGACAAATATATGGATCCCAACTGCTGTGCCTTTTTCTGAGATCTTTGTAAATTTTTATATGAAAGAACTGTCCTTTACATTCAGTTTTCCCAGAATTCTCAGCTCAGGGTGGTTTTTAAAGGGCGTAAGAATCCATTGTTGCACTTATAGGCGTTCTTCTTGCACAGCAAGTCATCCCTGCTAGCCTCAAGCCTTTTTCAAACAATTCCCCAGAAAACTCTGGTATAAAATTTGAGGAATCAAGAACCAAGAAAAAATAGCCTTCCTTCTTCTTTGTACTAATTGCACTGGTTTCCTCAGTGGAAAAGATCTCTGGAGTCTTCCTTCTTCCTTGTTGATGGATCTCAGGATTCAAATGAAAGCAAAGTAGATTCTACAAGACTAAAGCATGCCTAACTGTTCACTGCTATTTTCCCCTTAGGCTAAAATGTCTGGCCTAAATTTAGTAGAGTCAAAATCCTCCTTGAATGCATTGTCATCATCTGGACTAAAAATAATACATGAAAACTTTCTTGAAAGCTAAAAAGAAAGGATTCATATCAGCTAAATAAGACACACAGAAAGGCATAAGAAAAGTCTAGTGCTGCTGCTGCTGCTGTGATTACTACAGCGCAGTACATAGTATACCGGTAATAAAAATGAAGTGCATCATAATTAAAAGAATTAAAAAGAAAATACAAAATAAAATCTATAGAAAACCAAGATCAGCTATTGCAAAAACAGTGAAAGCTCACTGAGCAACTTAAACTAGGCCAGGGGTCAGTAACCTGTGGCTCCAGAGCCGCATGTGGCTCTTTCATCTCTCTGCTGTGGCTCCCTGTCACCGCCACAATTTTGAGAGGAGCTTCCAGTTATGGGGAGGAAAAGCACGGCATACCAGGAAGAGACTCTATGGCAAGGGGCGGGTTTTCCGGTCAGCTCCACAATTGATAGGGCTTTCAGTTAAGACAGGTAGAGGAAAAAGAATGCCACGCTAGGAGGAGACTCTATGGTGGACTTCCGGTCAGCTCCATAATTGAATGGGGGGGGGGGGGGTTCCGGTTAGGACCTTTGTGGCTCTTTGAGTGTTTAAGGTTGCCAATCTAGGGCTACAAGATTAAGAGGTACCCCTAAAAGCATTCCTTGTTGAGACCTAGAACCTGGGTGATTTGGCTTAGTCTTTGTTTTGGGGAGATTGGGCAGGTTTTGAGAAATGACACAAAAACCTTCTATCCCTGTAAGACTTAAATGCATTCATTTCACCCTTCAGCCCACCTATCAAAATCAGAACCACATTCTGGCATTCTAGCTGATGTATTTGGACTTTGCAGCATACCCCTGTTAAACTCCTCCTTTTTGGGGGGGTTTGTAATCATATTATTTTGCAACTTTCCCCCCAACGGACTGCCAAAAAAGAAACACAAAAGCAGTGTACCTACCCACAAAGTCTCGATCGCTCACTGCATCCATGCTGTTGATGCTGATGGTGGCAAAATCCAGTTCTGTAATTAAAAGGGGGGGGGGAAGCAAGGATACAGTTAATTCTGGAGACTCTGGGAATTAGGATTCCAACATTTCTGGAGGGTCCCAGTTTAGAGAAGGAAAGCCATGGGTTTCCCCCCCCCCCAAAAGGTTCTGCTGTTAGCATGCAGGTCTCTCCATGCTGGCATGTAAGACCAAACAGTCATGAAATTCAACATAAGTATACTCAGAATATTATTGTTATGCACCCTGCAGGGTCCACAGGTGGGATCAAAAATCTTACAAATGCACAAATGAGACAGGGCTCTGATCATGATACAGAGCTAACCGCCTTGCTGATTTTAACCCTCTGCCAATTCCCATGAACGATTTCCTCATTAAACGAACATATGTAATTTATCGTCATACAAGTGGAAGAAAAAACCAGCACATTTTCCTAGGAAAACATACCTCTGTATGTCTCCATGCTTGAATCCCAGAAATTATCTTGCTAGGAATGTTTACCCCACTCCCATTCCTTGTTAGGAATGTTTACCCCGCTTTGTTTTAAGAACAAAGTCCCAAATGGCTTTGGAAGTATTTAAAGCAAGGTTAGAGAATGAGTAGCCCTGAGATGATACCCATCTAATCCAACTGACAGATGATCGTGAAAGACCAAGGACTCGGTTTGGAAACCCCTGCTGTGAAACATCAAGAATTATGTTTATCACTCTGTGTGAGAACTTCAACCTACTTGTGCCTAACCCTTGATCTCATTTCAATCCCTTTGCCTTCTGGACACATTTCAACTGCTTATTCAAGCAGAGACATAAAGCTCACCTCTGCGGAGCAGCTCACGGTCCAGGCCAAATGGGTTGCCAGCCAAAGCCCCACTGCAACAGAGAGAAAGATTAGAAGGAATCCTTAAAACATCTACAAAGGGAGTGCTCCACAGCAATTGCATGTTGGAAGTCTCCTCGGTAACATCCTATGGAACAAAGTCAGGGGATTTTTGCTATGCTGGCCCTAATAATGTCAATAATGCTAGTCTAGCTTTGGATACCCAAGTCAGAAATCTTAAATTGCATCCTCATTTGCCCGCACTTTCATTCCATTTCCTCCATATGAATGACCAAGTGGTGAAGCACTTGGATGGTATTTCATTATTATAATTATAATGCATCTAGGCCAAGGGTGTCAAACTCACCATGTCACATTGATGTCACGTGACGTATCGTGAGGTTTTTGCCTTCGCGGAACTGGGGTGGGTGTAGCCTGCGCGTGAATGCATCCGGCCCACGGCCCACCAATTTGACACCCCTGATCTAGGGCTTCTCTAGTGATTTCCCCCCTTTTTTTTAGTCAATCTCCCTGTTACAGGTATTACTTACAACAGTTCATTTAGTGACCAAAGTTACAACAGCACTGAAAAAAGTGATTTATAACCATTTTCACACTTATGACCTACATGGGGTGTAGTATGTAGCATCCAGCATCCCCATGAGCATGTGATCAAAATTCAGCCACTTGGCAACTGACTCAGATTTATGATAGTTGAGTGTCCCGGGGTTACGTGATCAACTTTTGTGACCTCCTGAGAAGCCAAGTCAATGGGGAAGCCAGATTCACTTAACAACTGTGCTACTAACTTAACAACTGCAGTGATTCGCTTGACAACTTGGCAAGAAAAACGTAAAATGGGGCAAAACCAGGGGTGAAATCTAAAAAATTTCCCCTACCGGTTCTGGGGGTGTGGCTTATTTTGTGGGCGTGGTTTGGCGGTCAGGTGACTGGGTGGGTGTGCTTTTACACTTTACACAAAAAACGTTCACACTTTTACACAACACAAAACAACACAACTGACTCACACACAATGCAAAAGCAGCTGTACTGACACACACAATGCAAAAGCACGCAAAATGGCACCAGCAACATGTTTAACACATTTAACAATTATAACAGATTTACAGAGATGGAAAAAGGCACCCTTGGAGGTAATCTAGCCCAACCCCACACCAAGCTAACCAGAATTGCAAAAGCACACAAAATGGCCCTTGCCAGAAGCATGAATCTCACAGGGCCACAAAGAGCTGGAAAAAAAACTTTTGCACTTTACACACACAACATAAAACAAAATTGACTCACACACCATGCAAAAGCACACAAAATGGTACCAGCAACAGATTTAACAGATTCAACAGATTTGGAAAGAACCGGTTCTATGACGTCACCAGCTGCTTGCAACCTACTCTATAGAACCGGTGCGAACCAGTAGGATTTCACCCCTGGGCAAAACCCACTTAACAATTATCTTGCTTAGCAACAGAGTTTGGGCTCAATTGTGGTCAAGAGGTGAGGACCACCCATCATTTATCCAACACTCAGTGAGAAAGAGCAGAGAGAAGGACTTTGCAGGCTGATTATATCAATGAGCTGCAAGGATTTTGCCTAACCTTATCTTCAGATTTGTAGAAAACCTTGTGAGGGGAACCCAAAGTACTCAGAACATCTTGGCACGAATCACCGAAATACACACAACGCTCAGATACCCGTATTTTGGCATCGGCTAATACACCAGGACCGCAACCTATAACGGAGAAACAAAGGAGAGAGGAAGATAACGAACACTACAAAATAATTCTGAAGCACTTGCACTGATCCCAGTAGTCTTTGAAAATAAAATTATGTGAGTGGTCAGAGAAAAAAAAAACCAGTTAAAGAAATGTGCGACAGCAAAAAAGTTCTGGATAAAAATGAAGAAATGGCTTGAAGAGATAACAAGGAACCAAACAGATTGGAATGGAACTATTTTTGTTGGGTATACGCACAAGAAATTATAATAGAGAAATATAATATTTAATTTTATGTATTATAACGACAGCAAGGATAACTTATGCACAAAATTGGAAGAACAATGTCATACCAAAAGGTGAAGAGGTGATAAGGAAAATTTTGGAATGTGCGGAGATGGATAAATTGACAAAAGAAATAAAAGGGAAAGATGAAACGGAATACTATTTAATATGGAATAAATGGTATAAATGGTTAGAGGATAGAAATAATAAGTAAAAGCTAGGGTTAAATAGTATTCCCTTTCATCTTTCCCTTTTATTTCTATTGTCAATTTATCCCTCTTCGCACATTCCAAAATTTTCCTTATCACCTCTTCACCTTTTGGTATGACATTGTTCTTCCAATTTTGCTTTAACTAAGAGTATATATAAAGCGTGAAGTAATATA
Source organism: Pseudoxenodon macrops (assembly GCA_032467955.1). Taxonomy (NCBI): domain Eukaryota; kingdom Metazoa; phylum Chordata; class Lepidosauria; order Squamata; family Pseudoxenodontidae; genus Pseudoxenodon; species Pseudoxenodon macrops. The sequence goes on along the minus strand of JANHFT010003049.1, from coordinate 298,767 downwards.
TTGATATAATAGAAAAATATAATAAGTAAGGA
>JANHFT010003049.1:253248-267196 GCA_032467955.1 Pseudoxenodon macrops | reverse complement strand
TCTTATATATCCTAATTCACCTAGTTTTGCAACAACTTTCCAACTCTTTCTTCTACTTCCCTTTCCTTCTCTCTCTCACTCTCTCTCTCACTCTCTTTTTTTCAAGAGGCAACTGGACTTTCTGGTAAATCACTGAAACAATACAGTAGTGTAAATTGGGACCAGAATTTCCATTGCTACCGTAAGCAAGGCAGTTATTAAATGAGTCGCATCCAATTTTATGACTTTTGCCACAATGAAACGGATCACTGCAGTTGTTAAGTGAATCACACGTTGTGAAGTGAATCCAGCTTCCTCCACTGACTTTGCTTGTTGAAGCCAGCTGGGAAGGTCACAAATGACAATCCCATGGCCCTGGGACTCTACAACTGTAGTAAATACAGGCCAGTTGCCAAGTGCCTGACCATGGGGATCCTCCAATGGTTATTAAGTGCAAGGATTAATTGTAAGTCACCTTTCCCAGAGCTGTTGTATATTTGTACGGATGCTAAACGAATGGTTGTAAGTTGAGAACTACTGTATTTTTTCCTATTCATAAAATTAAGAAGGAATGCCTTCAGAACTCGCAATTCCTCTACAACAGACATGTCAAACATGCAGCCCAAAGGGCGCATCTGGTCTGCGATAGGCCCAGAGTTGTCCTGTGGGGCCATCCTAGAAATGGTGAGGGACCTGGCCCACCCCAGCCATGCCTACCCAGATGGCCGCGATGACCAGGCCACACCCACTCTGCCCCCCCAAGGGCAAACAAAATCCTGGGATGGAGCTCTACAACCTCTACAACCTTGCCGATAAATTTATAGAATTGGTTGTCCCTTCCTCCCTTTCTCTATTTTCTCTATAATTGATATAAATATGGATGAACTGATAGCTATGATATTTAAGCAATTGTATTTTTTCCCCCTAGGTCACCCTCGCTTTTTCAACCAGCTTTCTACGGGGCTCGATATCATTGGTTTGGCCGGGGAATGGTTGACCTCCACAGCTAATACAAACATGTAAGCACAGCGTTTCTTTTCTGTGGTACCCAGAAATCAGATCAAATCCGAGGGGATCGTGGGCAAAGTTGAGTTGTATACCTGCACTTCAGGAAAGCCCTAGTTAAGGGACAACCATTGAGCCCCATTGCCATTAAATACAGCATTTAAAACTTTGTAAACAAGCACTAAACCTTCAAACCTATGTCTATGTGAATTTTATAAAAACATCTTTTATAAAATTGCTGATCTCTGCTTTTTGGGTGGCTTTGGCCAGGGAAGACAGGGAAACTGGTTTCCTTAGCTCTCTTTGCTTGTTTTCACCTGTGTCCTTTCACTCTTCTCTGAGTGGCAGAAAGACGATGAAGAATGCTTGGATGAATTAATTACAGGTTATCCCAAAGGTGCTTTTTCAAGAGGCAATTGGACTTTCTGTTTTTTCTTTGATTTTTTTCTTCTTCAAAGAAAAACCGGAAAGCCCAGTTGCCTCTTGGAAAAGCACCTTTGGGACAACCATGACCCAGATGACTGAACATCTCCATAGACAGTTAGTAGTTACAGGTTAATGTACAATTGTAGCTAGAAAATATTGGAACCATTAAGGCAGCTCTGGGGTTATGCTGTCCTATGGTGTTTACGGGGAGGTCTTATGGGTCTGCAATATGAGAGGAAAAGAGAAACAACCCAAAAAGCAGAGGTCAGCATTTTTTTTGTCTATAAAGGGTTGGATCCTGCCCCCTCTCAGTCTCATTAGGTACAGCTGGCAGATTTGCTGCCAAGGAGCACAGTAGCCATTGACCTTGGAATCAGGTTAATTAAAACCAAGACCAAGCTTTCAAGATTTGGTTTGAACTGCCTGCCTGCGGTCACAAGAAGAAGCTTGTAAGATGCAAAATGGAAAAGCAACTCCCTGGCTGGAAGCATTAAAAGTGTGTAAATGGGAACAGGAATCAAGCTGGTAGAAGGCACTTGTTAGTTTTACATTTCTCACAAATGCTGTTATTACTGCGTTTATTAATATTAAAGTCCAGATAGGGGAGATGAAATGCCTGGTAACCATTGAAATTGGTCTTTTGATATAAAAGCCCCTCTCTTGTTTCTCTATGAACATGATATAGAAAAATAGGAGATGAGAACTCATGCACTGATCTGCGAGACCTTTATAAAGAATGACAGGGCTGCATTCAATCCATTCAAAAGTGAATTTAGATTCTTGTTCTAGGTGTTTTGTCTCTGTGTGTCACTGCATCCTATGATGGCTGCATTCATAAGTGGTTGAAATGCCTCAAGACAGAAAAGCTGTGTGTTATAAGATGGAGGCACTTGCAAACTGAGAAGGAAATGTCTAATTGTCCACTAAGGAGGTTCTGTTGAGCCCATGTTAGCTTGGCGGATTGCCATATATGTTCTTCTCTTGAATTCTGCAAGATATTTGACCTGACAAAGCTTCCTCATTTGCTTTAGTCTGTATATTATTTCTTGTGCCTTTGATTTTTCCATTCAGTGCTGCTATTCAAAGCAGCAAAGGGACCTATTTTTAATTAAACTGATTTATGATCCACAGTATCCTAGAAAAAAAATGATCAAAGTACCCAGTCCAGACAATTAAAATTTATATTCCATGGAATTTAGTGAGATGATGGAATATTTTTATCATTATTCTCTAGGGAAATGTATGTCTAATTATTTATTAGATTTATTACCTGTTTTTCATCCAGGAGCTCAAGGTGGTATACATAACACTCCTAATTTTTCCCCACAACAAATCCAATCATGTATGGTATGACACTCTGAGACAGAGTTATGGGTCCGAAGGAAGTGCTCCCAGCAAGCTTCCATGGTTCAGGATAGACTAAAACGTAATAGAATAGAATAGAATAGAATAGAATAGAATAGAATAGAATTGGAAGGGACCTTGGAGGTCTTCTAGTCCAACCCCCCTGCTTGGGCAGGAAACCCTATATCATGGGTGTCAAACTCGATTGCATCACATGACGTATCATGACTTTTTTGCCTTTGTGGAGCCAGGGTGGGCATGGCCTATGTGTGATGCATTCAGCTTGTGGGCTGCCAGTTTGATACGCCTATCAACCATTTCAGACAAATGGTTATCCAATTTCTTCTTTAAAACTTCCAGTGTTGGAGCATTTACAACTTATGGAGGCAAGATGTTCCACTAGGTTGCTTCTCTCCTTGATCAGTTTCCACCCGTTGCTTCTTGTCCTGCCCTCAGGGGCTTTGGAGAAGAGCTTGACTCCCTCTTCTTTGGGGCAACCCCTGAGATATTGGCAGACTGCTATCATGTCTGCCCTGGTCCTTATTTTCCCTGGAAAAAGCGTAAACGCTCACAGACCTCAGTTGTGGGAGTTCACTGGGTGAGCAGAGCCAATCACTGTCTCTCAGACCAATCTACCACACAGGGTTGTTGTTGTGCAGATAAACTGAGGGAGAACGGGAGCCAACATAAGCTCTTGGAGGGAGGGAAGGCGAGCTAAAATCTAAAGAATAAATAACATTGCTCATGATTTGCAAATCACGCTGATGGGTCACATGAAAAGCTAAGCCAGAACCAAACCAATTACGTTATGACTTGGTGGGAAATGAGAATTCAGTCTCAAGGCAAGAGTGTAGAAACTTAACCACGTGTTTCAAAGACAATATGCATCAGCCACTACATCTCTCCAGGTCCCTGGTCTCTTGCTGGTAGGGCACCGAAGGTCTCAGGAACTGCCCTGTTTATGACTAAAATGTAATGTAATCTGGGATCAACTGACAACGAGTACATTTTTTAAAAACGTGACAAACTAAGTAAATTTGTGTGCCTGCTGTAAAATTGAATCCCAGTGAGGTTTGCCTGCTGTCCTTTCAAGATTTCGCTCCATGTATGTTGCATTATCCAAGCAAATTCTCGAAGGAGAAGACTCACTTTCTGATCCAGGAGAGTTCTATTAATCAGCACACCTTGCACCAGATGCTTTGCACTTTCCTCCTCCTCCTCCTCCTCCTCCTCCTCCTCCTCCTCCGCAGGCTGCCTTCCAGCATTATGCTCTCTCTCAAGGGATAGCTGTAGAGAGATAGGGGAGTACATAATTGTTTTGGATCAAAGTAGAATGTGATCCAGTCAGAAAAAGATAAAATGTTATCGGACCATCTTACAGGCAGTTCCCATCCACTTTGTTTCTAAATTGAAGCCAGGAGGCAGCTGGGCTGAAATTTCCCATCAGATTTAAAAAGGGATTAGGTGTTCAAGTCCCATTAATGAGAAGTTGTGTTCTAATATGTGACAGTAGGCGCTGAGAAATGAGCCCTGATATTCCTCGCAGCCGAGGACACGCGTGGCTTTTGGTGAGGAGCAGATGCACTAGAGGCACCCACGTGTCCTAGCAATCAAGGAACCATGGCAACCGGCTGTCGCTCCCTACTCCAACTACCCCAGTGCAGAGCAGGGATTCAGCTCCTGGGCTGTTTCTTAATTGCTTCTTTCCAAGATGCGTCTCAGTGGAGGCAACCTTGTCTAGGCTTGGAAGCTGAGCAGGATTGGTCCTGGTGAATTCTTGTATGGGATGCTGCCTTTTGAGTCCAAGGGTGGGAAATCAAACAAAATCTCCTAGAAGAAAGGATTATCACTCATGTCTGTGCTACTGGCAAAAAAGAGTGATGTGACTATGAAGTCACCAGAAGCCAACCATTTCCTGTTAAACGGTCATGAGAATTATTTTGGCTGAAAGGTGGCTTAAGAGTTGTAGAAGGTCTTCTACATCATCTCAACTGCTGGTCAGCATTCCAAATATCATCCCTAAACAGATCAGACTCCAAAGCAAAGCATTCCTCAAAGCTCCAATTTATTAGGAGAGACATGTTGCCACAAACTGTGGAAACCCAAATCTGAAGATTTACAGGTTTCCACCCCTTTAGTTGAAAGTTCAAGTTCCTGCCCTCACACCCACAAGTCCATCACATGGTCCAATCACTCTCTGCCATGCTGGCAGATGCCCCCACCTCGTTCCGGTCTGGTATGAAGACAAAGGATGACCTTGGCTTACGAGAAAGAATGTAAACATGGCCACATGTCTCCAACTCCACACTATACTCCCATTTCCCCACTACAGAAAAATGCATAGTAGAATAGCTGAAAGTGTGGCAGGCCTGACATTGTAACTTCTGAATATTTTCTTGCTTCATCTGTCTTTGGAGATAAAATATTGTATTTCTTCCACCATTTCCAAGTTTCAGAGTTATGTCTCTGATGATCCAAACTCACTTACAACTCATCCTCACAACACAGTAGCCTGAAGAGTACAATCGAAAGAATCCTAGTTTCTTCAAATCATTATGTTAATTTTGATAACATAAATCATTTGTATAATGCAAGCATTTTCACAATGTGTTTTTCTTGGCTCCCTTATAGTGCATGAAGTGGTGTGATGATGGAATTTATCTGCTGGCTTCTCAACCTGTAGACAAATGCCAATCGCAGGATGGAGCAGAAGCAGCTCTGCAGGAAATTGAGCAATTTTTGGACATGGGTGGTGATTATAAACTCAGGGAACTAAGTTGCTTGTCCAAAGAATTTGAAGCTATCCTCACTGAGGAATTAATGGTAATCTTAATATCAAGATTTCATAACAATATCTTGTCTCATTTATACAAAAGCATATATAAATAATAAATTGAACTATTTCAGTTGAAACCACTTAATATGTGTTCAGCTTTCTAAACCTAAACCTCCATAAATTCTAACATCAATGCCCTAGATGGGTAACTTTTCAAGTAAATTAACTGTTTTGTTAAAGAAGTAACTTACAGGTATTTTAACAATAACATAGATAATGTGGCAGTTTGCTTGTCATTGCTACATTTCCATAGGTAGTTAATTTACAGCAAAAGACACCCAATTACTGCAGTATAATATTTTTGAGATTTGGGAATCATATATGTTATGGATACTTACAGTATCTTATACCAAAACTCCTTGTTTTAACAGAGGCACTACACTCACAATAAGTGGTCAGCCACTTGATTTTCACCATGGCTGCAAATTTTCCAAGACTATCCCAGTCCTGCTCCATTTAAGAAAACATAACATACTGGCTTAACTTTGGTCTAACAAATGTATTCTGTGTAGCGAATCAGATTAATGTTTTTGGGCATTGCTTTTCAAATTCAGCTTTTGAAATGATTTCCTATAAATTCAATAATCGATTTAATTAATAATAGATTTTTGCCTCCTCTTTTTACAGGAACATGTACAAAAGGTTTTTCAGAAACAGAAAAATATGGAAGAAATATTTCAAAAGAGGCAAGTCAGCCTTAAGAAACTGGCAGCTAAGCAGACACGCCCTGTTCAACCAGTGGCACCTAGACCAGAAGGATACTTAAAATCACCTTGTCCTTATTCAGGTAAGAAACCAATCAGTCAAGGTACTCTGTTTTAGTTTAAAACAAAAATTATTGATCTGGCATGTATGCTTATTAGCTTGACATGAGCTCTACTTACAGTGCTTGATTCTGTCTCACACGCCAGGCCTCCAAATAGAATCTGAAGATTTATCCAGCTCTGATAACCATGCAACAAGGAGAGTGAACGTCAGAAAAATGAAGGTAAGAGTGCATGAATGAAATATAGACAGTTGACATGTTTAATTCTCCCTAAGTATATGAAGCAGCCTATTGATCCCTGACCCATCAGAGCTTAGATGCCACTTTTCTATTGCTGCTGCTACAGTAAGTAGTACGAGCAAGGCATTTACTGCAAGAGAAAGACTGCATTACGTTTTGTCCTTGATCTGCTAGCTAAACTTGATTTGGAAAACAGGAACAGCCAAATTATGTCCCAGCATCCTATACCAGGATTTGAAAAATAAATATTTGTTTAACATGGAAGAACTTAACAATAACTATGTCTCACATGCATTTTGCCTAATATGAGTTCATATTATATAGTTTGTTTAATGTCCTCATTTTCTTGATTAATTACATAATGCACTTGGGACACTTTTGTTGCAATATAAGTACTTCATCCTTAATTTTTAGTGGTAAATGATAGTCGGCCATACATACCAGCATATGCATGCATGTCATGTCCCTTAAAAATCTGATATGAGCTGAATTTATGTGGACTAAACTTCTCTGTCTCTAGCCAAACACATTTTGGAAAGGAGAGGTTTGGCTTTAAAGATTTGATGCTAAATTGCTGTTCTTGTTTTTATTAGAGTGAGATAAATGAAATGCAGCAATCTAGAAATGTTTCTGTGACAGATGATGAAGAAAATCTAGCAGTGTTACGCAAGTGAGTATATTTTTATCCAAACAAATATATGTAAGGAACATTTCCAGAATGTCTCACAATTGCATTTAAAGGTAATATAAGTCATTAATGGACAACTCAAATGTGTTAATCAAGCAGTAGTCATACAATAACCCTTTCTTTTTTTGGCAATTTTTCTATATCCATCCTTTTGGATACAGCAAAAACTTTTTCTAACATATTAGTTGCCTTAAGGCATACAATTTTTGGTAAAATGTTCCTAAAATATTTCTCTATGATCAGATCTTTAAAAAAAACACTAATGCAATTTGTTTTGCAGATGCTAATATTTGTTTAAAAATAAATTCTTAATCTCCAGTGATGAAAAGTCTACACATTTAGGGGGCTTTGAAATCTGAAACCATTTAATAATTCATTTATTCTATATGTTGATAGACATGTAATGAATGAACTTCTTGAAACTGAACGAGCTTATGTGGAGGAACTTCTCTGTGTCCTTGAGGTACTTTTTATTTTTAAATCCTTGCCAATGGTATATTTTAAATGACTCCTTAACTAATCCTGTAGTGTAAAAATGATATGGAGTATTTACACAGGAGGTACCACATGAAGGTACCACATGGAGTCAAATATTTGTGGGACAAAAATTTTACTTTTACAACATAAATGTTCTTCTAAAAAAATCAGCCCTCTTCTAGAATGATTTGAGTTTGGGAAATGGGAGTCTTTTTCTTCAAGTGAATACTGCTGGGGTCTGTTCACTTTAAAAGAGGTGGTCCATTGAGTTCACAGTTTACCTTAATCTGTGTTTTTTTCCTAATTAAAATTTGCTGAAGAAATAAACTAAGAAAAAATATGGCTAAGTGCAATGTATGAATGCTGTGAATGTGAGAAGCCAGATGATGTTCTGTTACTAAAAGAGTAACAGCTTCAGCTTCTGTCAATATTTTCTCCACCACCATCACTGAAGTCCAAAAAGAGAACCAAGTCAAGAAGGTGAAAAACTTCTTTTCATCCAACTTGATTCACAACCCTCTAGTCCAGGGGTGTCAAACTCGTGGCTCGTGGGCTAGTTGTGTCACATGCTGGTCCCGCCCGGTTTAGCAAAGAAAAAAGTCCCGATATGTTATGTAACGCCACCGTGACAATGCAAGTTTGACACCCCTGCTCTAGTCTGTTGTAAATATATTCTGATCCCCCTATTTTAATGTAAAGTTATTTTTACTTAAGGCAAGAGAAACTGAAAATCAAGGACAAGACCATTATATTCTATTGCTTCCCATTAAGATTAAGACAATCCCCCTTTTTTACTCTTTTTGTTTCTATTGGTGGATGAAATAAAGACTATAATAATATAATGGCCTAAAATGGAAGAGGGAATTAGAATGCCATTGCAGCCTCTTCCTTTTCTAAATATGTATTGTCCCTTGAGAGAACTTTCCCGGGACCAAATGCAACCACTTTGTATTACTTCCCTTTCAAATCCAGCTGTTTCGGATACATCAGCTCAAAGCAGCATCTTCTCTAGCCTAATGAGTGTTTAAAGAGCAAATTTCTGCGTCTTTCCTGGTCTATGGAAATGCTAAATAATAGATTTAGTCTTGTTGCCTAGAGCAGAAGTTATAAACAGGAACTTGGGTCAGGAAGGAAGAAGAAAGAACAATTGCCTTGAAAGGTCATTCTGTAAGAACCTGCAGACCTTGTGATCAACTCTGGAGTCAAAACATTCAAATTAGCAGCTGTATATGTGGCTATAAATAGTACTGACTTACATGTAATAAACAGTTTAAAAACACATGTTGGTTATTTACAAATTTCTTGTTCACGTGAGCCATTTTTCTAAAGTCAATGTTCATAGAGTATAGCTATATTATATAAAATAGAATTACTGTTAAGATGTGTAAACTCTGCATTAGAAGCCTGAGCAGATTAATATTGAAATATTGCTACATGTTTATCAGCAGTGAGCAGGCTGCAATTGTTGAAAATAGGAGACACTTAATGGGAACTCAGGATCTGCTTCCCTTTTGTATTACAGGGCTATGCAGCAGAAATGGACAACCCCTTAATGGCACATCTCATTTCACCTGGGCTACAAAATAAGAAAGATGTGTTGTTTGGAAATATGGAAGAAATCTATCACTTTCACAACAGGTTGGGATTTGTATCTCATACACGGACTTTCTGGCAATATAAATAGGATGTTAAAATAATAACAAAGGAAATGTTCCATTGTCAAACACAATTAGAACACCATATTCCCAGCTGATATCCTCCAGTGTGTTATAATGGCCAAGGATGATGAAACTATAATCCAACATATGATGAAAATCAGGGTGTCAAAGAAAGGCTGTATTAGAAATTTTGATATTGATATATTGACCAACAAAACTAATAATCAGTGATGGCATAAGCTCTTTCCGTAAGACTCATGCTTATTTTTTTCCAGAAAGTTTTCACATAATAATTTAATTTCTCTTCCTTGAATAGGGATTCCTCATCATCCATGTTGTTAAGATTCCTATGGAGTTCACGCATGCATGTATACATCTACCAAGGCATTCTAAAGTATCATTAATATCTTAAAATTGTTAAGATTGATAAACACATTGAATGAAATCAATGTCGTTTTATTATTGGCAATATGAGCCTGGCAATTTTCTCAATGAATATGATGCTATGGAGACAAATTTATGCATGTTTTTCTATGTGGATTGGAACAAAGGGGGTGTAGTCTAAGCAAACAGAAAATGAGATCCCGGAAGGATGCTTTCTGATTTCAGAATTGGGCATCTGCTTTTTAAAAACTTTTGAGCATTACTCCCCACATTAGAGCCCACATGACTCAAAGTCCACCCAGTGGCCAAACTGTAGAAATGCACCCTTATGTGATGCAGACCACTGCTCAAATTTTTAAAAATGGTTGCTGATTCTGTTATTTACTGTTAATGAATAAGCTGGAAATTTTGATTTACTGGAAGTAAGTAAGTACAATTATTGCCCTTGTCCTTTTATATCTTTCATGAAGTCCTGACTTATACTGCTACCTACTTGAGCTGTCTGTGTGTATCACCTGGACTCTGTGTTAAGACGAAAACAAATTATATGAACTTAATTTAAATGCAACGATTTTATGTTTAGATATTGAAATAATAAATCATCTGCTGGTAACTTACATGGGAGAATTTTTTTCTCATGCTAATTGGTTCATTTACAAAATCTACTGGCAATCTTTGTATCTGTTCCTTATAAACCAAAACAAAATCTCAGTGTTGTTGTTGTTTTATATTCTAAATCCCTATCCGTAAATATTTGAATGTAGTTAAGATTTTATTTTAAATAAATATTTATGTAGGGTTATTTTTCAAAGATCTTCAGACCTATGGTTTTTTTTTTCCTTTTCCAATTCTTATCTTACATATAAGCCAGGGTAGAGACCTGTGTATATGGCTCAAAACCTGATATCATCTAAATGAGCTGGCCATGAAAGTAAGATTTATTAGAAACTGTAAATTCAGAATATCTGAATAGCATCACATTGGCGAAAACAGCACTGCTCAGTGTTGTGCACCATACATATCAGTAATGTTATATAAATGAATTATTTCCATCTTCATCAATTTCATCTGGTAACACGTATTGTAAGGCTAAACTGTTTTATTTTTAATGCAAATAGTGAATTTGCCTACTTACATGCAGCCATTATAGATTTCTGCTCGTGAAATGTATTAGAATGTGCATGTAAATTTAAAATAGAATATGCGTAGTCACATGTAGATATGTTATATTATTTCATCACATCAATAAAATATAATTATTATTTTTGGTAGAATATTCTTGAGAGAAATAGAAGATTATATAGACTGCCCTCAACTGATAGGACGTTGCTTCCTCGAACGAGTAAGTATTAGATTTTAAGTAACTTGGAATCAAGATTTGTCACTAAATTACTCTTTCTCAGTATTCTTTCAAGATGCAAGAATTTATATCCCTAAGACTGGCTGAGTTCTGATTGACATTTCCATCATCCCCAATAAGACCGATTTTGAATGTTGTTGAGGCTTAAAGAAAACTTCTTGGTGTTATCCACCCTGTTGTACTCACCAACATTCTATAAGCCTTCTCCCTTAGTGCTACTACAATTACTCAGTGGGGGAAATCCCAGAAATTGTTATTGCTGGTATTATTTATAAAAAAAACCTCCTAGGATTTTTATTCAGAAGGTGAGCTGTATAACAGTTGCAGGAGGAGAAGGAAGAAATAGAAAGAGGAGAAGGAGGAGATCTCAGCTTCATTCAAAAATATGAGTCTCAGATAGATGAACAGATACTTTGACCATGTAACAACCAGTTTTCCATCCCATGTAATGCTTTGATTATATGAAGTGCCTGACTGCAGATCAGTTGTACTAATGCCATAATACTCCAGGAATAAGAAAAATTGCAAGGTTACATTTGCATATAAAGAAAAAAATATTGGGTACAAAGTCAAGCTACTCTCATATAGTGGTCTATATACACGTCTTGATCTTTACATCAAATCAGAGTTTCTCAACACTAGCAACTAGCAAAATATATGGACTTCAAATCCCAAAATTCCCCAGGCAGCATAGCTGACTGGGGAACTCTAGAATTTGAAGTCCACAAATCTTAAAAATTGTTTACGTTGAGGAACACTGCACTAAATAATTGATCAGTGTAACAGATACATTGGGGTTTGGGATATTGGACTTGTATATCCAACAGAATCCCCCATTGGTCATTTTATTTCCCCCAAAAGCAGAGAACATTACTTTGAAATAATTTTGTAAATTGCTGCGTCAATTGGTTTGCCATATTTAATCAATCACTGAAGTGTGTATGTTTTGAAAACAGTCTGTAGGCTGCTGCTAGTTCCTTTGAAATAGCAAACTACCCTTTTAATGGCTCATTATTTTCCTTGGTATATTGTAAATGTTATATATTACATATTTTCAGGCTTTTCCATAAAGGAAAAAGAATAGCAGAAATACGAACAGGAATTTTTTTTTTTTGAGATGAGTCAGTAATCTCTGCCATTATCTTTTGTTAGAAGAGTTTGGTCTTTCAATAAGGTTGTCATTATAGATGTAACTATATTCTTTTAATTGAACAAATGCTTCATTGTTTGATTCATGATTTTATTTTTTAAATTAAGATGAAAGACTTCAAAATTTATGAAAAATATTGTCAAAATAAACCTCGATCAGAAAGTCTCTGGAGGCAGTGTTCAGATTCAGCATTTTTCCAGGTATTTTTTTTTTATGTACTTGGGACCATATTGCTTAATCATTATTACTTTATGGGGAAGAAGTTATTGTCTGTCTTTTATTTTTTGCAGGAGTGTCAACGAAAACTTGATCACAAGTTGAGTTTGGATTCTTATTTACTAAAGCCTGTTCAAAGAATAACCAAATATCAACTGTTGCTAAAGGTAGGAATTCAGCTATGTCCTTGATTGGTTGGTTGGTTGGTTGGTTGGTTGATTGATTGATTGATTGATTGGTTGGTTGATTGATTGATTGATTGAAGTTAGGTGGGACAGGCAATAGCAAATCTATTAAATATAGGGGAAATGCAGGCAGTCGCATTTGTGGCATACTTTTCAGAGATTATCTTTTTTTTTAATAACTCTATATAAAAAATAATTTGTCCAGTGACTTGAAATTTGCAATATGCTTTATAATTGTCCTTAGCAAATATATTATCACATAGAGAATTCCATGTTCCTTTGCAGGAATCATCAATGGGATATTGGGGGGGGGAGAGGTCAGAGAAAGGCAAACATTGTTATATTTCCTGTTCCTTTGTAAAGTTTACTTTCAGTATAATCAGAGGATCAAAGGATAATCTCTTCCCTGGAATAAGCAAAAGGTAATGCTCCAAGAGAGACTTCAGGGCAATAAAATTTTATCCTTTCTGAAAGTAAGATCCTTTTCCTGGATCAAAACTGGTTCTTTCTACAGGAAGAAAGTCTAATGCTTCTTCACAAATGGAAAGTAAAGTTTGTTCAGTAATACCTTGATTAAGGGGTCAGAAAAAATACAGAAAAATGACAGTTGCTGCTAGTTTGTGCATCGTTACTTAATTTAAGATTTGCAGGATAGATATCAAAGAACAAGAGCACCAAGGAAGACACCAGGATGGCAACAAACATTTCAGAAGAAAAAAATATTAAGAAATTTACAATTTACAATTTACTTACAATGTCAGAGAAATTTGCCTCCCATAAGTGGGTGAGCCCAAACGGCAAGGATGATCTCTGAAATTTGATTCACAAGGCAGCCAAATTTGCAAGGCCAATCTTGTAGCACTTTTTCTCATTCCCCTATCCTTTTGAATGCTCACTCTGGTGATCAGATAATTAGCAAGAAGTAAATTAATATTTGAATGTACATTCATTGTGAAAGAAGGGGTTACAAATGAGTAAATAGGCACACCGAGAATACACTTTGAGAGAGGTTTTCTAGCACTGACTGGCTAGTTTTCTCACTCACACACTTACCGTATTTTTTGGAGTATAACATGCTCCGAAGTATAAGACACACCTAGTTTTTGGGGAGGAAAACAAAAAAAAAATCTGCCTCTGCCTGCCAGCAATTTGCCTCCCAGTAAACAGTACAGATGATATACACTGTTTGCTGTGTATTTCTGTGCATGTGTGCCTGACCCATAGAAATAGCAAA
>JANHFT010003049.1:189352-200637 GCA_032467955.1 Pseudoxenodon macrops | reverse complement strand
GTATAAGACGCACCCAGATTTTAACCCTCTTTTTGGGGGTAAAAAGGTGCGTCTTATACTCCGAAAAATACGGTATACCACCTGGCCAAATTCAATTTTTAAGTCGTTTTGAAGATATTTACTCTGTCGTTGTTCTTTCAGTCAATGATATGGTATGGGAGGGAGGAATCATTAGAATTAGATTCAAGAGTGACTAAGGTTCACATTTTATAACAAGGATAAATTATACTTGCAACTCAAAAAATGAGCTCAGAAGGCAATTAGGTTTCAAAAGTTTAACATACAATGATCATGCAAAACCAAATCCTTGCATGGGACAATATTTAATCTAAAAGCTGTCTATTAAAAAGACAGTATAATATACTGGTTTTAGAATCACAGAATTCTGGAGTTAGAATGAACCACAAAGATTATTCCAATCCTTTGAAATGTATAGAAAAATGAGTTAAACCTTCTTTCAGAGGTGGATGTTCAACCTTTTCTTTAAAAGATGGCAAACCAGTTCTGTAGGAAGACTATTGAACACACCTTTTACATTGAGCGAGTACAAGGAGATACCTCCTTGTCATTAAAAACATACCGCATTTTTCGGGCTATAAGATGCACTGGTGTATAAGACACACCAAGATTTCAAAGAGGTAAATAAGAAAAAAAAGTTTTTGTCCTCCCCGGCCCAGGAGGAATCTTGCAGGCCTCCCAAACCCTCTGCGCACCCAGTTTTTCACAAAAACGGGCCTGTTGGGGTGCACAAAGGGTTTGGGAAGCCTGCAGACTGCTTCTGTGGGCCGGGGGAAGGCAAAAATGACCTTGTTTTTGTGAAAAACGAGCCTTTTATTGCCCATTTTTTGCAAAAACGGGAGTTTATGTCTTCCCCCTAGCCCACAGAAACACTCTACAAGCCTCCCAAACCCTCTGCATGCCCCGTTTTTGCGAAAAACGGGCCCATTTTCGTAAAAATGGGATGCAGGGGAGGAGCTTCAGGAAGCCAAAATTGCTGTATTCGATGTATAAGCCGCACCAACATTTCCACCCTCTGTTAGGAAAAAAGTGCGTCTTCTACTCCAAAAAATACGGTAAGTAAATATTGCAATACCTTTTATGCATGGAATCCACAATAAATCAATAGTCCAAAGTATATTTACTACTGGTTCTGTGGGTGTGGCTTGGTGGGCATAGGATGGCTTGGTGGGCATGGCAGAAGGATACTCCAAAATCTCCATTCCCTCCCCACTCCTGGGGGAATGATATTGCAAAATCCCATTCCTTCTCCACTCTGGAGCCAGCCAGAGGTGATATTTGCAGGTTCTCCGAACTACTCAAAATTTCCACTACCGGTTCTTCAGAACCTGCTGGATTTCACCCCTGTTTTAAAGTATTTTTAATGGCTCTAATTATGGCTAACTGAAAATCCTATATATTTCTATTCAGGAATAAATAGGTCATGTTCCTTTATTGAGTTCAGCAGAACTTCAATACATTTACAGTATTGCAGTCCAAATGTATTACCTGCAGTCTAGGATTTGCAACATGAGGATGTTTAAATGACGCTAATTCTGCACAAAACAATCCATCTCTGCCATCAATAGATTCTAGTACCTGTAAAAGAAAATGATGTAAATTTAGTATTAGAGGACCAGTAAGAAAACTGTATTAACTCATGCTAGTTTGATTATGACCATCATAGTGCCCAGCAGTAGGGAGTAACATGTGACCTTCCAGATATTGCTGAATACAGTTCTCACCACTGATAATTGGAACTGGAGTCCATGAACATCTGGAAATCACATATGCCATCCATACAATTTTTATACTTATGGAGAAACCTCCCAAAATCTGGAAAGAATAGAGCTGGGCCTTGGTACAAGTCTCATTTCTTTGTAATTAAAATGGCACTGAACTAAGAAAAATATGACTAATTTAAAATGATTTTTAAAGTAATTTCATGCAATTATTGATGGCAAAATGCTTCTACTATTTCCATGTACATTCAACAGAGCATTATTGGATTTGGAAGTTAGATTAGAAGAATTTTTCAAAGTATACCAAAATGAATGACTAATAGCAGATGGTTCTTTTTTCAAATTAGACTTATCAATTACCTGTTGCAAATATTGGTTGATACTGATATGTGCCATTGAAAGAGCACTGCATAAAATCAAGTGGATGCTTTAACCTGAAAAATAGTACACATTAGTACAATAAAAATAATAGCACAAAAGTTAGTCAAAAAGGGCTCAAAAATCCCATCTAGTCTCAAATCTTTTAGCACCATATAGACAAAAAATATATCCCTTACTGTACTTATATAATTTCACTGCTGCCACTACTTTTTCAAGAATAATCCCAACTCCCATCTCTTAAAACTACCAATTTTAATCTTTAAAACCTCATGTGATTTAAATCTATCGATTGGAATGTTTTCTCCCTATCTTTCATCCACAGAGGTCTGTACATCAGATCTTTCTCTGGGGGCCATTAATAATATAGTTGGAAGCAGACTGTATTAGTAACAGCTCCTTGCCTTTAGGATCACCGTCATTTTAAGCACTTATTTAAGGGTTGTTCTCTTCCCAAAATTGACTTCCTAAAAGCACATAGTAGTTGGGGTTCTCTCATCACTACGTGTAGGTCTCAACTGTCATACTACAAATTCTTCTTTAAATAAAGCCGTTTGTAGATCAAAACTGGTTTTTAAATTAGTTGTTAAACTGAGAAAAGCTGTGTTTACTCCACATTAATTCATTGGATTAATTCTGTTTTCCTTTTTAACCCGGCGATGCTCGATGGCAGACAAACAGGAAAGGATCAGATCTTTGCAGAAAAGCTAAATTTAAAAGTTACAGGGCCGGTTTTTGCTATCAAGTCCGAGGAGGGATTAAGGGCGGGCTGGCAGATGTTATTGAAACACAGCTCCCATCGGTGCTTGGAAGCAAAGCCGATGTGCAAATGACCAGAGCGGCACTAACAACACACTGTTCATGGCTGCGAGAGCTAATCAGCAGCGAAAGCAAAAAGAGACCCTCTGCATATGCACCAAAGCAAGATTTAGTACGAGAAAAAGACGGAACCTTCTGGAACATGAGGACCAACACGTTTATTGCACCAGCAGAAGTTTCGGAGGAAAATATCTCGATTTCCGGAATCAATAACAGAGGCTTCGCCAACGATATCAGTCACGATGCGCGGCACGCATGCGCACAACTTTCCTATTGGCTGCACTGTTTCTTCCAGCGCTGCCTACCACGAGCCCGATTCCCGAACTACGTCACTGCTGGGTCACCCTGCAGGCTCTGTTGCAGATAGGCGGACCAAGCAGAGCAGCTGTCAGGTTCCTCAATCGCGGATTGGCCGACTCCGGCTTAATGTTCCGCCTATTCCCAGGCTCCGCGACCTACAGTTGGAAGCGTCTCCTTGGTACTAATCTAACCGAACGAGAAGGGCGTATCAATGCAAATGAATGGGGTGGGGCTCAGAGAAAGCGAATGATCGAAGCTATTTTTTTTTTAAATCCAGCGCCCACTAGAGGGCAGCAGAGGGAAATCACCTGCAGTTCTTTCTGTCCATATTTCTAGTATTAGTTTTTCTCATATCTCCCAACTTAAAAGCCCAATATGGACACCTTGCTTTTTGCTTACGTTATCCGTTTGGTCAGTTAATTAATTTCCAGGTTAAGCTAATCATGTGTAATTTACGGGTTAAACCAGAAATAAAAGTTTATTTGCGTTTAGAGTAAGTCTGTTATCATTTAAGGCAATATATAGTTCTGATTTCATGCCGTTCTCAATTTTCCTAAGGAGATGAGGAGGGAAAAAATTAAGCCCATCGAAAGGAAAATCCTGCAAAAGTCTTATTTAACCACAAGCCACTTGGTAGGATTGCACGCCTTGGCTACCAACAAGGCAAGCGCAATTGTAGGCAAGATCCTGTGCAGGAGGATCCGTGGATGGGCGCTATAACTAGCGAGGAGGAAGCTCACATTGGAGGAATCAATCGGAATAGAGCTAGAAGGGACCTTCGAGGTCTTCTAGTCCAACCCCCATCTTAAGTTTGTTGGGCTGTTCAGACGACGAAATGGACTCTTTTGAGTCCCCGAGAACGTCTCCCTCGGGCGAGAGGCGAAGGAGCCATTTTGAGAGGGGAAAGGCCCGGGCTGTTTGCCCTGCAGCTTTCGGATGAAACAGCGCGGCTCTTCTGGAACTTGTGAGCGAACTCTGCCGTTCCCACGAGAAGTCTTCTCCCTATATACTATATACTGCTGTTCATTTGTAAGACACCCAGAGCCCATATTGGAAGATGGATAGATCCTCCTTTGAAAAGCCTTTAGCCTTTTCGCTACGGCCAGCCGCCACCGAGCCGTGGGAATGGAGAGTTCTTTACCGAACCGATGTTTCGGATCAACGGATCCTGCGATCCGCCAAACCGGCAGCAGCATCAGTCCGGCGCTTCCCTCTTGATCGAGTTAGCTAGCACCGATGGTGGGGGTGGGGAATGCAATTGAAAGATTTGGTTTTAAGGGTTTTGTTTGCAGGTTTATTTTCCGCCCATTTGCTTTTATAACAGAAAATGGTCCAGTGCCGTTCGATTTGATTGATTGATTGAGTGCTTGCTTGAATGCCATCAAGTCTTCAATTCCTGAAGACCCCGTAAATTTTCTCCATGAGGATCTATCCCAGCCTGCCTGTTCTTGCAAGTCTCCCATCGGTGAATCATTAATTATCATTTTTGTAACTCAAGCCATCCACCTTGCTGCTAGTCGTACCCTTTTACTCTTTCATCTTTCCCAGCATTAGAGCCTCTTCTAGAGAGCTATGTCTTTGCATAATGTGTCTGAAATGGGATAATGGGAGCCTGGTCATTTGTGTTTCAAGTGAGAACTCTTCAGTTGATTTCTTGATGATCCATCGTGGTATTCTAAGAATGTAATATAATTATATTAACCTAAATATGTTAGAAGTCTGCAGAGATTCTCAGATCCAGGTCATGGTTGTCCCAAAGTTGCTTTTTCAGGAGGCAACTGAACTTTATTTTTCTTTGGAAGACTAAATATGTTAGGTTTTAGTTTGAATTTGTGGCTTAGTATTTAACTAAGTTTTTCTTTAGGCTTCATAATCTCTTTCGGATATTGATTTTCTGTAGCCACAGGATTTTCTGGTCACTAGCTTTGATAACCTAGATAGGTATCTGCCAAAATATTCTGTTCTATATATATATACAGTACTCTTAAAGTCTAAAAAGTATTCTGTCTGGTTTTGAATCTTGGAATCCTAAACAATTGTGTCTATTAATCTCTACATCAACTGGAAGGATTCTTCTACTCAATAGGCTTTCATTATCAGATTAGTATGCATAGGATTGGAGTCAACTTGATGCGAGAGTAAAACCATAATGTCTTGTCCAGGTTTTCTTATATATATTCCCTTGAAGTAAAAGGATATTCTTTTTTAAGAAATATTTCCCTCTTACTATTCTTTTTAAACCCCTGTTAATCCCAGTGAAATCATCTCTGTATTTTCACATAACTATACAACAGTCCTGTATAATATTCTGTCCTTTCCAACTTCATCGTTTAGATCTGTTCATTTATTTGTGCCGTTTCTGTGTCACTGAAACACACCAGATGGTTTACAAATTATTTAAAAAACCATAAAAATATAGCAATACTATCACCACCATTAATGAAATCTGGCATCCCGTAGCAACTTCCTTCCTTTGCTTCACCCAGGTTCTGCTTTTGCATTCCATGGTGCACTTTTTGTATTGTAAACATTGCCCTGCTGTTATTTAATGTGATTTTTGAAGACTCACAACTTTTACTGCTATTTTACTTCCCATATGAATCTGAGTCACTTTATCTCTGAAAGCGTTCTTTATTTTTACAGGACTTAGTTTGTACCAAGGGTAGTAGTACATATGTTACAATTGTGCTGGCATGCAAACAAAAGCTACACCTGGGCTTGTTTCTGCAAAGCAAACAGTCCAGACCTTGTGACTAGGGTCATTATTGCTTATCATGCAGATTACAGACTATGAGAGTTGGCAAAGTACAAGAATAAAGGAAAGGTGTTTGGCATTGAGCCTAGGTTACATCCGAACCTTGGAGCCATTTAGGAACTGAGGCAGTTGCTGAAATGTGACATTCATGAACCTTTCTTCATTTTATTTATTTAGTGTATTTGTGGATATTCCCGCTGTTTAATGAGTATTTGAAAATAAGCAACATGAACAAAAGTTATAATAGAATCAATTAAGAACTGAGGTGGCGCAGTAGATAGGGTGCAGCACTGCAGCTGACTGCTAGCTGCAGTTTGGCAGTTCAAATCTCACCTGCTCAAGGTTGACTCAGCCTTCCATCCTTCTGAGGTGGGTAAAATGTGGACCCAGATTGTTGGGGGCAATATGCTGACTCTAAACCGCTTAGAGAGGGCTGTAAAGCACTGTGAAGCGGTATATAAGTCTTAAGTGCTATTGCTATCAAGGGATTGGTGGCTTACAATGCAATAAATAATACAATAAAAAAATAAAAAAATAAAATTAAAACATTGGGCATGTAAAATTAAAACATGAAAATTAACAACAGAGCAGATAAAAAATAACCAATGGGGAGGAAGTGCTATTCTGCTTATATCCACAGTGGTTTACATTAAAGCACAGAGTAGGTTAAAAGTCAGCATATTGCCCCCAATAAATCTACATCCTAATTTTGCTAATTTTGAAGAATGGAAGGCTGAGTCAACCTTGAGCCCAAGGCAGTTCTCCTATACCGTCAGCTGGGAACATTCCTTTGCTGAGGGAATCTGGAGCATACTTCTTTGGCCGGCGCAGGTAGGGTGAGCCAATCTCATTGGTGTGAGTCAATTTTCTCAGCTAAGATGCTAGCCAACACCTTGAAGCAAACCGACAACCAGTGCAGTTTGTGCCACAGTGGTGTAACATGAGCCATCCTAGGGCCCCTAAGATTGTTTGCATTTTGTGCCAGCTATAGTTTCTGAATGTTTTCAAGGGTAGCTCCATCTGGATCACACTGCAAGTCTGAACACGTAATGACCAAGGCATGAATGACTAAATGCAGGAATTTACAATCTAGGAAAAGGTACAACTGTTGCACAATCTGTAGTTGTACAAAGTCTGTCCTAACCATGACTGCTACTTGCTGTTCAAGCCAGAGTCAGGAGTGTAAGAAGACTCTAGGAATTGCACATGAGGTCTATGTGGGGAAGTCCAATCCCATCCAGAATTAATGACTCCTGAATCCTGAGGTTCCACATACACAAAGCCAATCCTACCAAAGTTTAGCTGCAGCTTGTTGTCCCCCATCCTGGCCCCCAAAGCCTCCAGGCACAACAGGGCAGCAACAGCAATTTATTAGCAGTAAGGCATTTGACAAAGTAGACCACAGCCTACTTCTTGGTAAGATAGAACAATATAGGATAGACACTACCACCACCAGATGGTTTCACAACTAGCTGACCAACCACACTCAATAGGTTGTCCTCAATGAAATTATATCTCCATGGAGGGAACCATGCAGGGAGATACCCCAAAGGCTGTCTCAGGCCCAGTACTCTGTAACATCTTTGGACATGATCTACATGAGAGTATAGAGGGGGAATTCATTAAACTTGCAGATGACATCAAGTTGGGGAGAATAGCTAACACTTTAAGATTATAGACTCAAGATTCAGAAGGCTCTTGACAGATTGAATACTGGGCCCTATCCACAAAATGCAATTCAGCAGTGAGAAAAGTAAGATCCTATACATAGGCAAGGAAAATAAAATGCACATATATACCACAACATGTGGTACTTTGCTCAATAGTAGCAACACTGAGAGAGACAATTACTCACAGAGGGACTCTAGTTGATTTACTAATAAGATATTAAAACATAAAAACTATAAAATTTAAAAGGAGGTAAAGGTACAGGTAGTCCTCTGTCTGAAGGAGGTAGATCTTTGTTATGTAGAATAGACTGGCCCAGGCCTTAATGGCCCATTGACAAAGGTATGTGTGGGGGTGAGTTTCTGCCTCCCTTTTAGGGAAATATTCTGCCCTTTTAATATTTCCTAAAATATTTCAATTTTCTAGGAGAGGGGTGAGTGCTAACTTCCTACACATGGTTGCTAAGTGAATCTGGCTTCTTCATTGACTTTGCTTGTTAGAAGGTTGTAAAGAGGATCACATGACCCTGAGATACTGCAACCATTATAAATATGAGTCAGTTGCCAAGCATCAACCTTGTGAACTCAAAGTTTCCTCTTTCCGGCGCTATGTATGCAAAATGGACAGTGGTAAGTGTGTGTGTGTACACACTATATAGCAAGTGTTTATGTGTGTTGTGTATGTGTATGAGTAGATATATACTTTCTTTTGAGAGTAGGCAATAGAATTTAATTAAAAAAATACTTTATTCCACATTTTCCAACATTTCTTTAAAAAGCAATCACAATTACATTTTTACAGCTTTCTAGGATCTGGATTTTTTTTCTTAATTCCATTTAACCAATCTAAGGCCTATTGTTACATGCATACGTTTACTCCTTATTTCATATATTCATTTATACTATATACATTGTTTACCTCATTCTATACCTATAAATATTTGTAAATAAATATACATTTACTATGTATTCTTTATGTATTAATTTTACATTTCTTTTCGAGCCAATTATACCATCTAGTCCATGTCTTATAGTAATCTGTTTCCACTCTATCCCTTAACTCCATTGTTAGCTTATCCATTTCAGCGCACTCTTAATACTTTTTTAATAACCATTGCGCTTGATAGAGCAGTTTCTTGTTTCCAGTTTTGTGCAAATGAAATTCTGGATGCAGTAATTATATGTAACATAATACCTTTTATTTCTTTACTGATTTTCCCTTGTATTATCCCCAAAAGAAATAACCCTGGTTTCATTTCTATTTTTTGATCTGTAATCTCCAGTCATTTCTTAATTTTGGTCCAAAACTCCTTCGCTTTGGGACACGTCCACCACATGTGGTAAAAGGCTCCCTGTTGATGCTTGCATTTCCAACAATTTGGGGACCTGCTTGGAAACATCTTGGCCAATCTCGCTGGGAGTAGATGCCACCTATAAAACATTTTGCAGATATTTTCTTTGTATGTGGCCAACATAGTCAATTTATAATAGAATTAATTTTTTAATGTGTACCAGTGTGCTCACAGTAAAAAAATGATAATAAATATTGACTCTCCATCTGAGGGCTGATAGACAGCCCAGGCTCCGCCTCTGTCTGTCTGTCTGTCTGTCTGTCTCTGACAGCTGCATTCCTTCTTCCTCCTCAGAGCTCTCAGATTGCCTTTGTTTTAAATTTGAACATCCTTTCATTTTTCTTGCTTTTGTAATTTCACCGGTTTTGTTATAATGTGTTGTAATGTGAAAGTCACAATAATGTTGGACCATGTTCCAGTTGCCCTCAAATTTAAACATTATAAGTTATATTTTGCTTGGTATGATTTTGACGAACTCATGTTGGCTTCTGGTTATAACTTTACTTGTTTCTAGGTGTTGAAATATTTGTTGCTTGATTATCTTTTCACAAGATTTTTTCAGGTATTGATGTCAGGCTGACTGATCTGTAATTTCCTGGATCTCTTTTTTGGGGGTGTTTTTTTTTTAAAGATAGGCACTACATCAGCTCTTTTCCAGTCTTCAGGCAGCTCCCTGATGATCCAAGAACTTTTAAAGATATGTTTCAATGGTTCTGAAATCATGTCTGCCAGTTCCTTTAGAACTCTGGGATGTAGTCTGTCAGGACCCAGTAAATTAAAATCCATCTGGAACTGACAGGTGTTATCTTACCTTATTTTCCATAATTTGATTTGCATTATTAACCTGTCACTTATTGTTCTGTTTTTGATAACTTGAGTTGGGTTTTCTTTTTATATATATAGTTAAACAGTTCTGCTTTCTCTCTGTTGCCCATTACTTCTTTGCAATCTTTTCCCATTAGTGGATTGATTGTTTCTTTGACTATTTTCTTGTTTTTTATGTGTTGAAAGAAACTTAAACATTGTTTTTGGAAAATAAATTGATCCCCCCTCCTCTTTGTAGCAGCCTCTCAAATACTGGAATACTGTTATCATGTCTCCCGTAGTCCTTCTTTTCTCTAGACTAGCCAAACCCAAATCCTACAACCATCATACATTTTAGTCTCTAGACTTTTAATCATTTTAGTTGCTCTTCTTTCAACTTTTTCCAAAGTCTCAACATCTTTTTTGTAATGTGGTGACCAAAACTGGATGCAATATTCCAGGTGTGGTCTTACTAAAGCTCTATAAAGCAGTACTAATGATTTATGTGATTTCGATTCTATGCCTCTGTTTATACAAGCAAGGATTGTATGAGTTTTTTTTGGCTGCTGCGCCTTCTCCATACTGCTGACTCATGTTTAAGTGATTGTTCACTAGGACTCCAAGGTCCCTCTTGCAGTTACTGTTTTTGAGCCAGGTTTTGCCTAATCTGTACTTGTACCTTTATATATATGTTACAGGAAACAAATAACAGGTTTCTACTAATTATTATATTTTAGTACATCCTTAAACTACTACATCCACAACATTTTCACTGTACTATTAATGTAGTCACTTTGTCAAAGAATGAAATAAGGTTGGTTTTGCATTATCTGTTTTTAACAAACCCATGCTGGCTACTCGTTATAACTTTATTTCTAGATGTTCACAGATGATTTTTAATTATTATTTTTCTAGTATCTTCCCAGGTATTGGCTGATTGGTCTATAGTTTCCTGGGTCTGCTTTCCCCCTCTTTTTTGAAGATGGGAACCACATCAGCTTTTCCTCCAATCCTCTGGTAGTTCTGCAGTGCTCCAAGATTTTTTAAAAGATATGATACAACGGTTCTGAGATAACATTTGCCAGCTCCTTCAAAAACTGAATAACTGATAATCCATCAGCTCTCCATCCTCTCCACTTGCAACCTTCCCTGCTAGCTTGCATTTGACTTTCCTGGAGAAGCCGGCAGAGGTTACAAATGGCAATCACATGATCACAGGGCACTTGGAAACCAGTCATTAATGCAAGCTGGACCATCCTTCAAATTCAAAGCTCAGGTTTTGTCATACCACTGGAATGTATTCATGCTAGAGGCAAAGAGCAGACTGAAGCATGTGCTTCATGCAAAAGCCAAGGCAGATGGGAACAGAAATAGCTGCCTACAAATAAACCTTGGACTCCTCCCAAAACTCTCAGGCTGGGAAGAGACGAGTCCCAAAACCAGAGGGATGCACATCCCACAATGTCAACTT
>JANHFT010003049.1:160247-179169 GCA_032467955.1 Pseudoxenodon macrops | reverse complement strand
TTCACCTTTTAAGTTGCATTCCTGAAATAAATGAACTTTTGCACAATATTCTAATTTTTCGAGTTTCACCTGTATATATGTGTGTGTTAGTGTTATATATAGTATACCTTAATAAGATAGCTTTGAAAAGTTTTTCAACTTTAAAACAAAGTTTTAATCATACTGCAAACTTAGAATGGTTGAAACAACTGCTTTCAACTGTGAATATTTTAAAAACCTTTAATCAGACTACACTATTATAAATAATTGAGAGACATAAACGTTCCTTACTATTTGGATAAATACAATTAAACTAAAATAGTACATAATGATAATTGCTACTTTTTCTTCTGTGTGAAGCTTCAACTTTCTATCATAATGTTTTTTTTTAAAGACTGTTCTTTCAAAAGTGTTGAATATTCCACCAAATGCAGAGTCTTCTGGGAAGTGTGATAACGCCACAGTTACTTTAAACTTAACTTCTGGGACCACCAACATTATTCTTAATTTTACACAGGTAAGCATAATTCAATGTACAGCATGTTAAGTAAGCGCATGACTTTAACTTCCTGCTGACTTCTGACATGCAAAGTCAATGGAGAAGTCGGCAGGAAGTCATAAGTCCCTGGGAAGCTTGCAAGCAGACCAATGGAGGAGTGATTTCCTCTGAGTGTAACTATATGGAGATGGCTGCAGTGGCCTGGCATGCATAAGCACCACGAGAGGGGGGTGGGGGGTGGCTGCTGCAGAGGGAAACTCTACAAAAAAGTGAGGGAGCAAATTCACCCTTCTCTGTCAGCTTCCCCATTGATTTTGCTTGTGGGAAACTGGCAAGGAAGGTTGCAAATTATAATAGCAGAATGCTGCAATCATCAGAAGTGTGAGCCAGTTACCAAGCCCTTGGATTATGATCACATGATTAATTGAGGGTGCTGCAATGGCTGGTATTTGGAGGACCAGTTGTAAGTACCACTTATTCTGCATCTTGATAATTTTGAACAGCTGCTGAGCAAGTGGACTTTTACCAAAGATTATCTGTAAGGTAAAATTTAAAGTCTGTCTACAGATAACTAGATGTTCTTAATCTGCAGATTGTAGTATATTTCTAAAATGTTTTAATTACTGCTGTTAGACATTTGAATATAATTTTTCAAACTTCATTAGGCATGTTTCCTCTGAATTAAAAACCACAAAGTATTTGAACTGCAAACATTTAAGTAGCTTTTGTTAAAGAAAAATGAAATTAATAAGTTATTAAATCTGTGGTGTTTTTTTTTAAGAATTCAACTACTGAGAAGTACTTCCTGTATGGAATCTCCGTGAGTGCAGATCTTCCTTCAGGTAGAATTAATTTCCTTTATAAAATATTAATATTCTAAGGGTTTAAAAAATACAGTGTGTTTTAAAAGTTTAAACTTCTCAATTAAATTCCTTTCACATTTCCTAAATTAGCACTAATATACATTATTTATTCTTTTTCTCCAAATGGTCTATGAAATCCTTTAAAAAATCAAGCATTTAAGCCATAGGACCTTTGACCAAAGTGTCAGTCATGATTTGATGGTTTCTAACTAAATAAACAGACCACTTTTGAACTTACTGTTTGGAGGACAGAACATCAGCAGCAGTGGTTGACTGCTCTCTTTTAGTTCAGTTCTACATCTTGCTCTCACTAGTTTTTTAAACCAAGGTTGCTTCTAATTTGGATTGTTTCTGTAACTGTTTTGCAGAAAAAGGTATCAGTTTTGTCAACAATAGCCTAAGTGCCCTCAAAGCTACAATTGGAAAATCTTACAAGTGTGTGGCAGAAGAGATAATTCAGATTTCAGACAAAGCTGCTCTCAATCTATACAATGTTCAAGTTCAGGCTTTCAAGGTTGCAGGATACAAATTTGGAGCAGGTAAGGTCTATGAATACAGATTTCAAACATTATTGCAAATATGCATTCCTAAGAAGCAATTTAAATGTTTTGTTTAAAAGTATTTTTAAGCAATTTAGGCCCATGTTCTTTCAAAACAGTGTTGAAAAAAGTGTTCTAACAGTCAACAGTGCAATTTCTGTGGCATGTAGACAAATTCTACATTAAAAAAAACAGAGTGGGGAATTGAAATTAATAGCCATTTGATTTTTCTCTTAAGAAATGGTACATAAATAAATATCTTTTTGCTATTTCAAATTAGAAACTAACTTTGTGCCTCATTTCTTCTGGAAGATAGAATCTATGGCCAGGTAGAAAACTTCAATTTTTGAAAGTCAAAAAAAATATTATTATATGGCAGAACTGCCTAAAGCCGAGATGAGGACTTTTACCACTAGGATCATTAAAAAAATATACATTTTATTTGATCATTGGCAAGTGAAGTATCAAACTGCATTTCTTTAATTTGAATGGATACAGTTTTCCAAACAGATAACTCCTGTGCTGGTTTTACATATTGTTTTAAAAGGAATACAATTTGTTTGTCCTAATATTATGGGAATACTGTTATTCAGGGATTATAACAAATCATATTCTAGTCTAGCACAATATGAGAATCCAGTCTATTTGTAATCTTAAAATTAGTTCTCCCTGTGTCAATCTATAGATTTTTACCACTGAATTTTAAGTGGTACAAATACAATTCTCAGCTGGTACTTTTTACATCTAGTGTAATAAATAGTATTTGTAGTTTGGGTTCAGTCAGATGCTTTGACAAATTATAAACTGATTGAAATAATTACATTGTACTTGCCTTGCTCATTTATCTATTTAAGATTGAATTAAATTTATTTATTTTTCTTTCAGTGGAAGAATGTCAGCTGGATGAAAATAATATGTTGATTCCTATTGTAGTTGGTGCAGCCCTTGCTGGACTTGTCCTCATAGTGTTGATTGCATATTTAATTGGCCGAAAGCGTAGCCATGCTGGTTATCAAACAATTTAATGATTTGCACTGAATTAAACCAGCATGGAAGAACAGCAGTTGCAAGAAGCAGAAAATTGATTCCCCTCCCCCATCTTCTCCTCAATTAGATTTATGAGGGAGCACAATCTTTTCCTTACAACTGTTTCTTGCAGTGTCTGCTTTACTAAATGTGAAATCCACCTTGTGGCATTTAACAATGCACAAAGGATAACTTTAGTTCTGTTTAATTTTGCTAATGGGTTAAATATTTGCCCATCTAGAAACAGGCTGAAATTTTATGAATGCTTTTCTGAATTGGCATGGTTTATAATGTCAATTACTTAAATGAGGATGATATAGTTACTTCATACTCCACTTAAATTCAGATTAATTGTATTTAACAAAGGGAAATTTCCACTTTCTGGTACTACCAACCTGTGCTGACCTACGTTTTACGGCATTTACAGTAATGATTGACCAACCAACCTCTGCTATTCCCACTTTGCCTCTACCTAGGTGTGTATCATTAATCTTTAAATGCTAAGCTTGGTATATGCAAAGTGTGAAAATAAAATGTGGCTAACTCTTGATATATTTTTGGTCTGTCAGCTTAGTAGGAGCTGGCCCTTTTTTACATGAAAATGGGTGTTACTTTATTTTTGGTAAAGTGAATTTCAGTCTCTTTTGTTGGAAGTTCAAAGGAGATCCTGTTTCTGCACATGTGTACAATAAATTTCAATCTGCTAATTCTTGCTTTGACTCTGGCTGGGACTGTACACTGCAAGGATCAGTTATGAATGCATTGCCTGTAACAATGCTAATAAAGACTTTTCTGTATGTTCTCAGTGTTCTTTTAAGCAATTACAAAGCTGCTTTGATTTTGAAGTAAATTTGTTTGTAAAGTTTGGAGGGTAACTCTCTTACCTCAGATTCTTAGTTGTAAACTATAAGCCTAAAATATTAATCCATGTTTTGTATTTCAAATAATCTTCCTTCAGTGCTTGCATAGTTCATTTTTTTCCCTTTGGAGGGGGTGGGGTGGAGGAATCTACCATTAAACAAGTGGGTCTGTGTTTATGGAATTTCCTTGTCACATTTCCTGGACCTGAGCTCTTGTGTTTGCTATAGATTTATCCATAGAGATTCCCCCACAATGCCACAGCAAGCTAAAATGTTACAAAGTAGTAGATTGAATTAGAAAAAAAACAACACAATTTAGTTATTCCTTGATAGAATAATTTCCCATTAGCAGTACATGAGAACTATATATGAAGTACATAGGAGACTGCAGCTGTTGTACAACTGACAGTTCTGGGAGGAAGCAGATTATTCAGGGCACAACTTCACATGAAGCATTTTGCTCAGTACAGTTGCATGCAGAAAAGTAGAAAGAAACAAAAAAAAATCTAATTTGCTGTAAAGTATAACTCCTGGTGTTTTTGATTCTATCAAAGTTCACTATTCAGAACGTCAGCGTATGTGTGTGTGTGCATATAAATAAAATATTAATCTCATTTAGCAAAGCCAGAAAACAGGAAAAGGTAGGTATGCTGGTTTTTTTTTAAAAAGTGAGATTAAGTGGAGCACTGTTTTCTAAACAAGGATCTCTACTTAAAAGTCCAGAGCCTTAACATGGTTGCAATTCAAAGAATGATAGCTTCAAATATACTTTATTACTTAGTTTTGTATTCTGTTATTACAAAAATGTCTGAAAATATATAGTCCATTTGTTGAAAAGGGATTACATCTACATTACATTTTATTTACATAATTAAAGTGTTTGTGCTTTTTTTTTTTTAACAATAAAAAAAATCCCATTGAACACATGAAAGGCTGGGGCTAATTAGTGAAGTGTCAATGGCAGCCTGAGAAAAATTGTATCTGAGCAAGTGAAGGAATGTTCGTTTATACTGAAGCAGTCAAATTTGCTCTACACGTATCTCGTAGTTTGTTTATTGTAGCCATTCGCAGACTTCCAGGTTCAGTAAATATTTTCTAGAATTGAAAATTAAACTATTAGCATATACTCCAATGCAAAGAAATATCTGAGTGTACTTCACGGTACAAAACGAGCAGAATCACACTGATCAGAAAATACAATCAAATCCCTTTTTATAGAATGGGATGCCTCAATTATTAAATAATTATACATTATTAAACTTACAAGGTTCCATCCAGATTGTTACACATAAGCATTAAGAAATACTAAGTATTCACTTGTAGTATATTAGAACATGAAAACTGGGGGGGTCTTGTATCAATATGGTCAGATAGATATAGGACTAATTTTCTTCCATAGCTGAGTTTCCATTTTTAGCCGCAGTCCACTATGCCAGTTAAATTGATGCTGCAATTGTAACCTCAAAGTAATCAGGCTGCCCAAAAATGGGTCTTCGACGCAAGCCCATTAAAAGTTTAGAGAATTTATATCTGACCGCAGAGATTTTTAGTTGACTCAAAATAAAGACACTGTGCTTAGGAATAATTGGAATATTATATTACATTTAAAAATATTGAGTTCCCCACCCCACCCCCCAAAAAAACCCTATAAAGAAAACAAGTAAAGCAGCAATCTTATGCATGAAAATTCTTAACTTTCAGAGTGAAAATGGATAAAGAAGGCATTGTAAATATCCATAAAATCATATATGGTTAATATGGCATGTAGGGAGGGTTCCCCCCCCCTTCAGAATGAATGACCTTGGGGATATCCACTAAAATTAAATAAAGGGAGATTCAAGATTTAAAGACGTTCATTTGCACAGCATTGTTAAACTGTTGAGTTTGCTAACATTACTTGCAATGGCCATCAAAAATCATTGTAGGAGGGAAATTAGACATATTTATACAAATCACTCTTGGTAATTACTAAGCTGGATGGTTGCATCTTGACTCAAAAGGCAGCATATTTTAAATATCACCTGCTGGACAATAAGACTATTCCTCACTTGTTCGTGTTTGGGGATTTAATTTGCCAGTGAGGTAGGATGGAGAACTAAAGGGATCTTTGAGATACTACAAGGTTCTAAAACTTGTAGCAAAGGAGAAAATCTCTGCTTCCCAGAGATTTAGTATTATTCAGTATTTATTTTTGAAACATAGGCAGCTCCTCATCTGAAACAAATTATAGGGCTGTTCACATTGTGTGAAGCTAATTGAAACTAAGCTGACAACACCCCTGGAAGAAAATCATGAATATAAATGAATGGTAGGCTTTACTGAAGCAAAGTGACTTTTCAAAAGTAAGGGATCTTGTAGGGTTAAACATAATTCCAAAAGTTTCATAGAAAGAATACCAATAAAAGTAAAAATGGGATCTATTATCTGTATATCCTTAGCTGTTTGTTTGTGCAGAGATAAGAGAAACTAGGTGAATGTACAATACTATGGATGATTTCCAACACAATCTGTCCCTACTGCCAAGAGTTTGATCCTGATCGACTAGCTTTCCATCCTTCCGAGGTCAGTAAAATGAGGGTCCCAGATTGTTGGGGGCAATAAGCTGACTAAATCACAAGTGCTGTAAAGCCCTATGAAGTGTATATAAGTCTAAGTGCTATTGCTAATATTCGGGGGCTGGGTGATAATTGAACCCATTGGATGGAGCTGTTTTGTTTTCCATATTGTCTGAACAGCTGATGATCTTTTTTTGTTTTTAATTGTGAGCCTCCCAGAGTTGTCAGACATTGTGGAGCCTACACATTGTAAGACTAAATACAACATTTTTAAAATGTTGAAGCATTTCATAAAAGCTCATTTAAACAATCTTATGAACAACAATATCAATACACAATTTTATAGCAGATTTATATTTTTCTAGGGTGATACCCACCTGCATAAATATGTGACACTCAGTTACAAATGGTCCTGTAGTAATCATCTTAAATTTTTCACAGATTTCAGGAAAATTTGTAGCTTCCAAAATGAAATCTTGATGTTGCTTAATTAATGTTAAGGCCACACGAAATATTATTTTTGATCCTTCATAAAACAAACAATCCCAAATTCGGAGCACAGTCTAGAAGAATGAAATTAGTTACTGAGTTTATGAAACACATGCACTAGAATTTGGATAATTATATGAAAGGCAATTCAAGTTGGTGTCAGTTGTCACTTGCCTCTACTGGAAGAATGTCAATGAATAAACATATAAACCAACGGGATGCCACCAGAGTCCACAAGTTGCCATGTTTTTCCATTAATTCTGCCACAGCTGGAATCTTCATATTCACAAGGTGTCCAAGGACATCTTGATCTGTTTTCAGACCCATCATTTCGGGACTATAGTAATCTTCAAAAAGATGAAATGAAAACTTATGTCACCACAATACAATTTATTGTTTTAAATATATATATATATATATTCCGCAAGCGATATCTAGCAGTAAGAAAGGTATCTCCTTGCAAAGCCAATTTGCATCTTGTCTGGTCCATGGGTCCTCCTGTGAAATTATGAAATTCTACTAGGACAGCAGAGAAATAGTATTACAATTTGCAGGAAAAATACACTCCAGTTTCCTCTCTTCATGGACAGAGAAGAAAGGCTAGCAAGAATAGATTATACTGGAAATAGTTATTTTTTATTACCATTAGCTGGATCTCAACCAGCATGAAATGAATTT
This sequence comes from Pseudoxenodon macrops, assembly GCA_032467955.1. Taxonomy (NCBI): domain Eukaryota; kingdom Metazoa; phylum Chordata; class Lepidosauria; order Squamata; family Pseudoxenodontidae; genus Pseudoxenodon; species Pseudoxenodon macrops. Next base: position 171,681 of record JANHFT010003049.1, on the reverse strand, counting down.
CCAGTCCTACAAATTTTGAAAAGTTATAGATGTTGAGTTTCCACAAAAGTACAGACAATTTTACATCTTAAGGAAAGTATGTTCTCTATTGGTGAATACACTGGCATGGCACATCTAGCTTCAAGGAGGACACACCAAAAAGTGTTCCATCATAAGTCATTTTTCTCCATGCTGTATGAGAAAGTAAAATGGTCACTCCAATTCTTAATAAAGACACCAGATGGCGCATCATAACTTGGCATACTTTGTCATGCAGTAAATTCCAGGTTTCGGTAATCTTTCCAGGATCTGTGGAAAAAACAGCAGTTGCTGCTTTCAATCTCCAAAAGCAGAGCAAAAACCACAGACCAAAGCTCTTTGCATGAATAATGAGGCATTGTTTCAAAACACTAGATATGCTTCAAGATCAAGGTTAGACATGCCACTACTTTGCTTTTTTGATTATACAACAAGCCACTCCAGAGAAGGAGGATTTTTTCCCCCTTTCAAACATTTATATAGCCTAACCAATTCTGGATGGTTTCCAATCAAAAGTTAAAACAACATATAAAATTGTGTTAAAATTGTAAAACTAAACACATTAAAAGCAACAAAAATCTGGTGCCAAGTCAAGCTTCTAATGTGCAGCCATTCAAATATGGTCTTGAGGGAAATGCTAGAGCTACAAAGCTTTATGAAGAGCTCTGGAGGGTAGGGGCCTGTTCCACGGGGCGGGGGCTGCCACAGATAAGGCAGACTTCCTAGTTCCTATCAGATAGCAATAGTCAGGGAAGGGATTAGAAGATGACCTGGTAGGATGGTCCCGCAGATAATCTGTCTCTGTGCCATATGGAGCTTTAAAGTTGATGACCAGCACATTGAATTGCACCCAGAAAGAAACTGGAAGTCAGTGCAGCTTATGCAACAGAGGTGGGCAAACCTGGGGGTCAGCATTATTCTGTGCGATGCTGCAGTCTGGGTGGTCTTCAAAGTTGAAAATTATAATTTTATTTTACAAAGTTTTTTCTCTGATAACACTATACTTCTAACTAGGGCATACAAAACATTTGCCAGACCAATCCTTGAATACTCCTCACCTGCCTAGAATCCACACTGTATATCGGACATTAATACAATAGAGAGGGTCCAAAGCAGGGGTGGATTCCACTTACTTTCCCTACCAGTTCGGAGTTGTGCTGTAAGTGCACGTTTTGCTGCTGGTTTGGCGAGTGAGGGGAAATTCCCTCTACTGGTTCTAGCGAAGGGGTCCAAATCGGCAGGAACCCAGCACTGTTCCAGAGGTATTTCAGAAGAAGAGTACTCAACTCCTCTGCTCGCGATAAAATACCTTATGCCACCAGGATTGAAATTTTGGGCTTGGCAACATTGAAATGCGCCACCTACGTTCCGATCTCAGCATAGTACACAAAATTATCTGCTATAACATCCTACCTGTAAATGACTACTTCAACTGCAACTGCAATAATACCCAGGCAAACAATAGATACAAACTCAAAGTAAACTGCTCCAAAGTCGATTGCAGAAAATACGATTTCAGCAAGAGTGGACAATGCCTGGAACACTTTACCTGATTCCATTATTAGTTCCTCAAGCCCCGATATTTTTAACCTTAAACTGTCCACCGTGGACCTCACACGTTCCCTAAGAGGTCCCTAAGGGGGCGTGCATAAGTGCACCAGCGTGCCTACCATCCCTGTCCTACTGTCCCTATTGATAGGTACTTATTTTATGTGTTCATGGCCATGTTATAAACATTTATATCCATTTATTTGTACCAATCTCATGCAATCATGTCCATGTCAATACTAATACCTGTTACCTTGTACATGTTGACAAAATAAATAAATACAAAATACAAATAAAAAGAAAACATTACAAGATTTCATTCTACAATAATGGATGGCATTCTACTACATCCCATACCTTATTGCACATGGAACGTTGCCTGCAGTAAATATAAAAATGTAGTGGAATACAGTGATGAAGCACTTCTGAATGCTTTAGTAACAAAACTTTCAAATACATAATTCTGGGTTGTATTTGTTTGCCATTCTCAAGTTATCTACCGCAACAAAAATTCCATTTCAATATTTTACTGTAGTCACAGATTGGTATAAATAGCACAGAAGCACTGAGAATTATAATTAATAAAAGACCACCATTAAAAGACATAGACTATGAAATACATAAAGCCGCCTATCATTTATTAGCTTTATACTCCACCTTTTGTTCAGGAGCTCAAGTAGCCTACACAGAGCACCATCTTATCCCCAAAAGCAGCCATACAAACCTTAGTTACATTAACAGTGATAGTGATAGCATCCATAAATGCTGCTGGCTGTTCCCTTTCACCCAGGTACTTCAATTGCAATGTACAACATACATAAAAAAACCAACTATGTAAAATCATGTATTCTAATGGTAACAGAAGCCTCAAGAAGCGCTAAATCACTAAGCCATTGAAAGCTAATTCAAACACAATGCAAAGAAAGAAAAAGGGCTTTATTCTGATACTGAAAAATCAACATGGGTAACAGGAAAAAAAGTTCCATAGCTGAGGAACGCCCCACCCCACCAACTTCTTAATATTCTCCCTATATCCAAGTACCCACACTAATGGATCAGCTCAATATGAATGTGTAGACTGTTTTAAAATGGTATATGCAGCACTATTTTTTCTGCAGTTCTACATGACCAGGGAAAAATATTAGTACAAAGGAAGCACAAACCAGAACTTAATTACATTATCATCATACAGTATGAAATTCAGTTTTCTACTTATAATAATAAAATAGGTAAAGATAGAACTATCAGTAGGAAAAATTTGCAACTCCCGGTAGTAAGGCTTTTATAATCTCCTGAAGCAGCCTGCATTTTCAATTTCTTTTTATTTAAAAAAAATATTATTTTTTATTATTATTGCTTATTATTATTGATTAAAGCCTAAAGTACTTACACTAGCTTATTATTTTCTATATCTTTTGCAGGAATATATTCAAATCTTAAAACAGCTGAAAATTCTGACATGCAGGAAGGTCTTGGATCATCTTAGCCGAATAACCTGGAAAGTTTATTTACATGCAAAACACACATATACAGAATTTAAAACACTAAGGATATCCCAGTCAAAAATATCAGGAATTTTCAGCAAAACAAAATAACCCATTGCTTTGTTTCAATCTGGTAAATGGAACGAGGGCTGTCAGAAGCAACTGTGTTGTACTACAATTTGCGGGGGGAGGGGAAGGAAGTTGTATGTACACATTTGTATATATTAAATCCAGCAGTGGAAATATGTATGCAGAGTCTACAGCCTAAGAGAATTACAATACATCTCCTTTGGAATACCTCCTCTGCAGAAACAGAAGTGCGAGGAGAGTTTTCAATGTTCTAAAATAGAGGTATAAACTGAAGAAAAGAAAAGCAGAAATAATACTTTTCAACTTCAGTACAAAGAGAAGACTGAGGTTATAAAAAAATATGGAATAATCTGAGATATTTAACTGAGACACAAAGCAACAGTTGCATAAATTACATGTCACTTTGAAGACTAATACTGTTCCTTTGATGTTAAGACAATAGAGTAGAGGTTCCCAATGTTTTCACTTCACAGTGTCCTTAGTGTATTAGTAATTTTTTTATAGTATACCTAACTTCTAATTATACAAGGTCCTATAGATGTCAAATATCACTGTGTTATTTCAGAACACCTCTAAGTGTTGGCTGTATAACCCTACAATACTCAGCATAACCAGCAGTAGTAGTCTTTCCTTCTACTTATGGGAAGGATTCTTCAGATCTCCAATTATTTTTGTTTACTTTTCTCTCAATCTTTTCCAGCTCTGCCAAATTGTATTCTTCTTATGATGCAGTGACCAGAACTATGCACAATACTCTAAGTATGATCTCATAATTTGCAAATCTATTACATATTTAGGATAATGATAATGATAATGATAGTAGCAACAACACTTGAACATCAATGGGATTGACAAAATATTATCAGTCAATTGCAAAAGCAATTGAACAGTTTACATCCTGCAACAATTCCTTTAAGACCATCAAACAACATCTGCCTATCCCATAACAACAACAGTTTCAAGGTTGCTATTTTCATCAAATGGTCAACTGCGATTCCCAGTCCCCTTCATTAGCATTTATTACCAACTCATATTCCATCAATGTATTAAAAATGGATTCTTTGGGTGTATACCAACATGTATTGCTTTATTTATACTGACTGCATTTGCCATTTAGAAAACCATTTAAGTTTGGAGAGATCTTTTTATAGCTCTGCACAATTGCTTTTTTATTTTACCACATTGAATAATTTGGTCTTATTAGCAAACATGGACACTTCACAGTCCAACATGAACTCCAGATAACGTAAAAATTAAAATCCATCACTTTCTGTATTATCTGCTTTTCCCCAGTACAAGGACCGACCTTTTAATGCAACCATTTCCCATTTTTAACAGATGCCAATCTGGATAAGTACTTATACCATGGCAGCTCAATTTAGTCAGAAGTCTGAAGAATTTTGATAATGGCTTTTTAAATAAGGATAAATCCTTATCTCCCTGAATTTTTATACCCTTTTAAATGTTTGAAAATTTAGTGAGACAAGACTTCTTGCAGAAGCCATGCATTTTAGCAGATCTCATTCTTCTGCATATTCGCTTGCTTCTTCTTTAATATTCGTTTCAGTTATTTTCCTTGAAACAGATGTTAAGCTAATGGGATTATTTCTTTTACTGATCCTCAAAGACATACAAATTGGGTCACAACAGCTATTTATAAGCCCTGAGAATGGAGGCTAATGTTAAATAAAAGTTTTATATATTTTTTAAAAAGAGCAGCAAATTCGTTTTTAGGTTCTTGAAGAATTTCTGATTGGATATTATGAAAGGAAATGAAAATATTGAAATGGTAGGTAGCTTCTCCCTTTCTAGGAGCAACTATCAATCATAAAGGAACAAGCACTGAAGAAATATACCAGAGACTATCACTTGGTAGAATAGCAATTGAGAATATCTTGAAAAAGATGCTGGGATGTGTCTACACCTATGAAGATCAGAACTGTGGAGGAACCCTAACCCTAATCCTTATGACACTCTATGGAAGTGAATATTAAAGAAACAGAACATAAAAAGAATTAATGTTTTTGAATATTGATGATGTTAAAAGAATCTCATAGATAATCAATAAAACAAATTCATGGATAACTGAACAAATATAGTACTCAGTTAAGGCACAAATACCTGGGTTGAAATTATAAAATTTTAGACACATTATGCAAAGACCTAATTTTTTTCTGAAGTCTTTAATGCTAAGAAGATGAAAGGAAAGAGGGGTAGAAAGGATAACCTACAGCAAGGTGAATGGACTTCATTACAGAATTGATTGGTACGCAGTTAGGAGACATGACAGGCCAGGTTAGGACCTGATCACCCTAGAGAAAGTATCTATATAGTTGCTAAGATTCAACATCAAGTTGACGACACATAATCAATCAAAAGTAGTTATTCCTCAGTTTATGATTTTAGTCTACACATCCTCATGCTTGAAAGTTAATTCTGTTGCTTTAACACATATGTACACTCTTCCCTCCACCCCACATACATAAGCATTTTTTATCTTCAATCCTTTCTCAAGGAGCTTATAGTTACAAACATGGACTAAGCAGAGATTATGGGACATCTCCATGCGGGAGCTAAAGAAACAAAATTAAATTATCAATTTGATGGAATTTTGGCATCAGTTCCAAATAACCATAATAAATATCAATTTGCTTTTATTAAGACTAGATTATATATCCTATCACTACATGTGTTGGAATATAGATTTGAAAGGATTTCTATCCTACAAAGATTTAATTTTTTTCAATTTGAAAATTGGATCAATGGATCTTATTTTTAATCATCTGTAATTTTTATGTAATAGTTCACAAGGATTTAATTTGGTTTGTTTTAAAAATGTATCAAACAGATTTAATTTCAAATATACATTTTTGCCATCTGATAGAGATACAAAGCTGGTTCTTGTGCTGGTCAAACTTTTAGCAGTAGCTTCTGAAAGCAGCTAATGAATTAAATAGGAATAATTGAATTATTCTGGACACATAGTTAATAGTTAACCGATGCTAAATGTTTTTCTTAATGTAACATAACCAGTCTAGTGTAATAGGCTCTGCAATATCTATATTCCATTTCATGTTTACTTTAACTGCAATAGATTTGCAGTATATAGAAAAATAGACTCCATCTAATTTTTCACATTCGCTCCAAGCTTATTCATGCAAACACCTACCTCATCAACTTTATGAGTAGATTAGATTCTAAGATTGAAGTATAACATTCTGGCAGTGTATCATTCCTCATCCTGTTGAATGTGATATTTTTTACTAAGTCATAAAAGATTTTATGTCTTCCATCTGAAAGACATCAGATAACTTATCCAAATACTACTTTACGCTGCCATCCCAAAAAACTCCTCCTTACTTTGACAGTACTATGAAAATGAATTAGTAATAAGAAAAGCAGCATCAGTTTATCAGATATATACAAGCAGATTACGGAGCCTATGCTAGCACCCTATAAAACTTTCTTAAACTGTGTTTCAAAAAGCTGTAATGTACAACAGTTTTCCACAATCTTGGGCACGTTTTACATATATGGATATCAACTTCATAATTCCAAGTGGTGGCCAGGTTAGCAGGGGAATTCTGGGAGGAAAATGCCCAGGTCTCATGTAGAGCAACAAGGACTGCTATCCCAAATTAAAAGACTTCAAGTCAAGCCAATTATCTTGCTCAGAGCAAATGCTTTTATGTTCTTTGAATAAACCGTTTTGCAAATAGTCCAAAAAAATCTATCAAAATTGGCTATTTTAGCAAACCATTGGCTCCCAATCATTGTTTTCAATCATTTATTTTAGTAGTTATGCTACTGTCATATTTAGATCACCTAATGCATTATCTAGCAGTCTGATATATGAAAAGCTATTTTAAAGCTACCAGATCCACTAAGAGCTCCAGGTGATCTATTTTAACAATTATACAAATGTCTACAAACGTTTAGAAAAGCAGCTCTGGTTTAGCTCAGTTTTTTCAAATCATTTCTCATAAAAATGGTAAAGTATCAGCCGAGAATGGACTGCAGATTAGCCACATAATCACATAAACCTTTCTGCATAGACTCTCCACCCCATTTCCATACACAGAGCAAAAGTTACACTGGAAACAGTCTCCTTTAAAAAAATTGATCACAAAATGCAAACAATGTCATATTTATTTTGTATATAGGTAAACATAAACTTAAGGAGTACATGCAGTAATTTGCAGTTTCTGACATGAATGTACTATTTGTGTAAAATGAATACATACTCAACGCATTACTGATGGTACATCATATACATTTAGACTTCTGGAATCCAAAATGTGTCTACATGAACAGCAAAGTTAGTTCTCTCTATTAAACACACTTAAAGGAAACAGGAGACATAGGAAATGAATTGTGAGATGAGATTCAGACATACCAGGTAATATTCGGCCGATGAGTGCATCTAATAACCAAAATGATTCCTCCTCATTCCTTGTAATAAGAATCAAGTATCCAGCTATGAAATTCATGCCCTGAAATAAATATGAATTTCCTATTTATTTCATGTCAAAAGAGGGAGTCAAAATAATGAAATAAAGAGGAAAAAAGCAAAACATTTTTTATTTCCATGTTTAATGTCACACTTAAAAATATTTCATTAGTTAAGCAGTGCATGAATTCTTTCTACTTTCTTCTGCTCACATATCCAACAGAAGCACTTTGGAGGTGGGGAGGTTGCAAGGCTTTGATGGAAAATAGTTATGAGGTGGTTAATCTGACATAAGGAGAGAGGAAACTCATCTCTTTGGGAACTGGGACAATTTAAAAAATGGCTCTGCTGTCAGTATAACATTTCTCTTTGCCCTATTACGAGCTTATAGACTGGTCACTATGCCAATAGATACCGTAGTTTCTATATACTTATGGATTTTTACAAATCAAAAATTACTTTCCAACAAAGTTGAGTAAAATGCTGCAGCTTTTTAAAGTGTTAAATGTGTGAGCTGTACGTTTTCAAATATTCAGGAAGAGTCGAATCACTTGCATTCATTTAACTTTAATCTTTAATGCATCTCCAGTTTCTCGTTGTCTTTTTAATTCTCCTAGCTTTTATTTCACTAATTGTTCTTGATCTTTCCAGTCAATTCTAAAACAGAAAGATTTATACTTTTCAAAAATTAATTTTATAAACGATGCCAGCTTAGATTCAAACAAGATCCCCCCAAAAAAATAAATCAAAGTGGCAATATTATTTTATGGAACATTTCAGGTCATTCAAACAGAATCAGCTGTTCTCCTAAGTTTCCAAGTTCCTGAATAATCATCTGTTGACACATTGGCTTTCTTCAAATTGTGCCTCCTTTCCCTCCCCCCTCCACACACATCTCCTCTTTCTAATCTATGAAAAGCCAACAGCCAGTATAAAAAGTGTTCCATGTGGTTGGGATATTTTGTCCTCCAGTTGTGCTGCTAGTTTGCTTGACAATAGCAACCATGGTGACTATTTGGCATTTGGTTGCAGGAACTACAAAGGTCTACCCTTCAGAGGGTGTGTAAAGAGCAAGTGCATTATTAACATGCACGCCAGGACAAAACTCTATTAGTACTCTTGTAGAAAACAGCAAACCAAGCTTGTCCAATTCTTTTAAAGGAATGCTCGCTGGCTACAAGATTTCTCTGAAATAGGTTAGCTGTCAGTCACATTAAGATTTCTGTACTGGGAACTAATTAAAAATTCCTGAGACATAATCTTAAATTACACAGAATCACATACACTCTTTTGCTTCTGAAAGGTCTACGTACTTGGAACAATCGGCTGCCTGCAATGTTCAACGTATTTTATCCAGTTGAAAAAGCTTCAACTTCTTCTAAAGCACATAATGGTCAGAATTTCTCTAAATGATGCACGGGTTTGCCAAGTATTTTGGAAAATAGTGGATCTATTTTGAAGACTATAGTAGCAACATGTTCGAAAGCTAAAGACACAATTTACTGAAATTATATGATGGTAAAATGAATTCATGATGGTTATTCTAGGACAGGGACGGGAGTTTTCTGTTAATAAGCCTAATTTAGACTAGCTCACCTGGACAGTATGGCTTTAAGACAAATCCTTTCCTACTTCCACATCTGCTAAAGTTCATTTCTATAGACACTCTAGCACAGGGGTGTGTCAAACTGGCAGCCCGCAGGCCAGATGCGTCACACAATGGCCATGCCCACGCCCGGTTTAGTGAGGGGGGAAAAGTGGTGATACGTCACGTGATGACGCTGTGACAACACGGGTTTGACACCCCTGCTCTAGAAGAACACTCTTATGAACAATCCTTTGTTCATGTCTTCTGCCTTTCCTTTGCGGAAAGTGCAAGGCAATCAAGAATTGTCAGTCATTCATATAAGTATTCCACTTAAAATACATGTCAGCACTTTCTTAATGGCCCAACTGTTTACTTGGTGCAGAGAATTGCCTTCCTGATGCATCTACTGCGGGAAAGAACACAGATTACCTCTCATATCCTCCTTCATAGAAAATGTAACTTAGTAGTGGGACAGTTTGGAAAAGAGGAAGGCATTATTCCATTAAGCTTCCCCAAGGAGAGAGGGAGGAATGGCTCACCTGGGCAGGTGGAGAACCTAAATCTCTCTTTTGCTTTACTGGTTTTGTCAGATGAACTGATATTCCAACTGACAATATTGGCTAGGAATTCTGGATATCGTAGCCCCAACTCACATGACTATGCTAAAGGGATGTCAATTGGGAAAGGCTCCTCTAAAACTATTTTTAGCCATTAACTATTCTTTTCTACTGTATCAATCAGGAAGCAACTCTACTGATACAAGGAACTTATGTATGTAAAGTCAAATTCGTCGTGTGACTAGTCCCATTCAACAGACTTACAATCACCAAATGGTACAGCACAGGTCTCCCATGCCCCTCGTCAATAATATTTATAAGCTCTTAAAATTATTTTGATTGATTAACCACAATGGAAGAATCCTGTTTGTAGAATCTGGATTTTTAGAGAAGAAATGGGGAATTACTTGCTACACCAAAATGATGTTTCTTAATCTAAGATGCTGTTTAAATGCTGAGACCCAAAACACCATTCATTCATTCATATTCTGTATGTATTGTTTTCACAAATAAATCAAGGGGGCAAACCTATCCAACACACCTTCCTTCTCCTATTTTTTCCACAACAACCTTGTGAGGTGAGGTGAGACAAAGTTACTGGCCCAAGATCACTCAGCTGGTTTTCATAGCTAGGAAAGGAGTTGAACTCACAGTCAATTGCTTTCTAGCCTGTTGCCTTAACATTATATCAAACTGGCTCTCATCCTAATCATTAAAAGGTTTTGGTTTAAACTTAAAGCCTAGTTTGAAATCTTGATTTGATAATATCCATTCCTTTGAAATCTGTCAAATATATTCAATTAGAATATGCTTGATCTGGGTTGTCTTAGCACATTATACTCTCAATGTTTGTGGGTTAGTTTGCTATTATTTTCTACCTCAAAAATAACATATTTTAGTAATACATACCTGGCAATATCCCACAGATGGATTATGGTGCCCATATGCTACTAATACATTGTAGAGTGTTTTCTGTAAACAGGGAACAGCAGTTTTGCGGAACTTTATATTATCTGGAAATGTCCTATTTATGTCTATGAAAGAGGAAACAGATAAAAATTAATCCATGGAACAAAGTTGTGGGAATTGAATCAAATTCAGCCCCCAACTTATACATGCATTTATGATTAAAGAAATGATAAGCCAGATAATATTTTGCTCAAAAGTAAAAACCTACATCAAACATTTTAGAAAAATTCTAGTTGGCTTTGTTTTTCTTTTATCCTACAAAATCCATCAATTCTCACCAGACTGCACTTCTAGATGCATCCTATTGAATTTAACTTCAAATAAGTAAAAGGAATCATAGAATTATATTATAAATATATACATTTTTCTCTATTCTTTTCATAATTGTGGTTTAATTACATTTACTGCTGCACCTTAAATACCAAAACCAGATTTAAAAAATACATGAAATTAAAGGACTGAGAAACCTGTCTCTGTTAAACTGATATGTTTCTGTGTAAAAGTCATTTAAAAATAATTTCCAATAAATTCAGTAAAATTTACTTGTTTGCAAGCACTCTAGCTTTAAGAAATATATCACTCCTAAGAATAGTGAGCAAAGACTAACTTTTATTTATTTATTTTTATTGCATTTATTTATTTTGTCAAACATGTATACCATAAAATGCAACTATGTTTACAGGAGGAAAAAGAAGAAAAAAAACTGCCAGGTGGAGTCTGAGAGGACCAC
>JANHFT010003049.1:137253-152825 GCA_032467955.1 Pseudoxenodon macrops | reverse complement strand
ATTGGCACTGATTATATTTTTAACTGTATTTCCTTCTTTGTGGTATTTTATTGTTTGATGATATGGTTAAGTCTAATCAATAAAGTGTATGTATGTGAATATATATATATATATGCACATTCACACATATATGTATATGTATGTAAATATGAATGTAGGTCAGGGGTAGGTCAGGGGTAGGTTCTAACTTACCTCGCTGCCAGTTCGCCGCCTCCCGCGCTGCGTGAGCGGCCTCATGGGCGCGTGCATGCGCAGTAGAAAAAATCCAAAAAACTCCCCCCCCCAAAAAGGCCAAAAACAAGATGGCGACACATTCGCAGTGCTGGAAACTTGGCTTCTGCGCATGCGCAGAAGGAAAAAAAATAAGAAAAATATTTTTTCCAAAAAAAAAAAATTCCCAAAAAAAGATGGTGGCATCCACGGACCAGAACCAGCTCCGTGACTTCACCAGCGGCTTACTACCTACTCAGTAGAACCAGTCCGAACCAGTAGAAACCCACCTCTGATGTAGGTGTATATGTATATGATACAGTATATATATGTATCGATGGCAGACCTTTATGGAAATGTGTAATATATAACCTTTGTCAACCTTTGTATAATCTTTTGTGGGGTGTTTTTTTTAACACTGTAGTTCACTTTTCTGACAATTCAAGCTGGCTAAGGAAAATCTTAAAAGGTAAAAATACAACCATAAATGAAAAATCAAAGCAAGTATAAAACAAAGCAAATATAAAAACCACATTAAAAACTTCTTCATATTCTCTTTTATGGTACATATTCTTCCAAATGGTTACTTAGAGGCATTTGCCCATTCATAAAATGGATACCATGGAGAAATATAGGCAGTTTCAAATTATTCATATTCATGTCTTCTGGAGCTTCTATTTATCCAACACACATTTCTAGTAGAACATTGGGCTATATCTACTCACCATTTTTATTTTTAAAAAATAATTTTCAGGGCTTAACAGCATTCTTAAAGTAAACCTTATGCTGGAGCCTGTAGTTTTCCTTTGCAGCATGCCATCTTTCAATTTCTTGTATGAGTGAATGTATGTATGTATGTAAAGAGTAAAATATCCTTGAAGGTAAGCATCAAGAGAGAAATCTCAAACCAATCAATATACCCATGGATCTCTTCAGGATTTTAATCACACTTTTTATTTTGAGGATTGCAGTTTGGCAATTAACTCCATTCTGAAAGTTGATTGTCTAGGGAAGCCTTCTGACAGATTAATCTTTTGTGGATAAGATATATACAAGCCCTGGTGGCACAGTGGTTAGAATGCAGTATTGCAAGCCAACTCTGCCCACAGCCTGGAGTTCAATCCTGATGGGGTTCAAGGTTGATTCAGCCTTCCGTCCTTCCGAGATCAGTAAAATGAGGACCAAGATTGTTGGAGGCAATATGCTGATGTTGTAAACCACTCAGAGAGTGCTGTAAAAGGTACTATGGGGTGGTATATAAATCTAAGTGCTATTGCTATATGTGCTGGGTTGAGTGGGAGATGCCTTTACACTAACATCACCTTTTAACTGTTGTCTTCAGAAAAAAGTGAAATGAACATCTTAAATGTCCCTGGGAGCACTATACCATGCCTCATATTTTAGCTCTACCTTAGTAGTAATATATCTCATTGTTTTTCTACTCTTTGATAAAGGGAACATATAATCAAACTTCCATTCTTTTGATGCAATTGTAAAAAAAAAAGCTTTATGCATCCTGGAAAAAACAGAATGAAGGATTTTGAAAGTTAATTGGCTTATATATACATTGGCCAAAACGAGTGTAACAGTATAATTAATGTGATTCTACAGAACAATATTCTTAATTATCATGATAAACAGAAGTGAAATTAGTAATTTCACCTGTAATTACAGTACAGACATTTGTCTAGAGATATTTTACTAGAGGACATTCATAATTTGATCACTGGTTTTGACCTGTTCAGACATTTGTTAAATATTTTCCTATGACATTTAGAACAAAACAAAAAAGGAAGAATAATGAGTAGATAGTTATAACATGAAAGACCAGTTTTCACATAGTATTCAAGAAAATGTTTAGGTAAGAACTTGATGAGGCTGCTTTACATTTCATGCATGGTTTAGTCTATTCTATTAGAGCTATGTTGACAAATCTCAGCAACTTTAAGACTTGTGGACAAGATCATATGAAGTACTAGTACCGCTTTATAAAGCCTTAGTAAGACCACATCTGGAATACCACATCCAGTTTTGGTCATATAAAAGATGTTGAGTCTTTGGAGCAACAAAGATGATTAGGGGCCTGAAGGCTAAAACATACAAAGAATGGTTAAACTAGGGGTGACTTGATAGTAGTGTTACAATATTTGAGGGGCTGCCACAAAGAAGAGACGGTCAAACTATTTTCCAAAGCATCTGAATGCAAGATAAGAAATAATGGATGGAAATTAGTCAAGGAGAGATCCAACCTATAACTAATGATAAATTTCCTGACAGAACAATCAACCAGTGGAACACTTGACTTCAGAAGTTGTGGGTGCTCCATCACTGGAGGCTTTTAAGAAGATACTGGACAACTACCGGTACTTGTCAAGAAAGTTATAGAGTCTCCTACTTGAACAGGGGGTTGGACTAGAAAACCTACAAGGTCCCTTCTAATTCTGTTATTCTGTTATTGACTTCAAGACACAGAATTCCCCATTATTAGCAGAATATTCTAATCCATCATTTACTATTTGATTTTATGAATGGATTGTCCAGAGCAGCTTCCTGCAGCCAGCATGGCCATCACCAAAAATTGTGTAAGTTGAAATGTGTATATTTGAATGGTGCCCAAGTTGAAAATCTTGGAATAGAGACAGAACCTCAGAATTTCCATGTGCAAAGCAAGTGGCAGGAATTGTAAAGTCTGTCCTGACTCATAGCTCCTTTATATGCAAAGAAAGGCCTGGGCATTAAGATGGGACTTACGCTGAGAGATAGAAATGTTAAACAGAAGATGGCTCTATGTCTTTACATACAGATCATTCCTGATCTGAGAAGAAGTGAAAACAAGCAGTCGTTTCCTTTCATCATTAAGTCAAGAATTATGTGATAATATATTCTGTATTCTTCACCTCTACCTCCTATATTACAGTAATAAAAGTGGATTTCTACTGGTCCTAATCCACTACCCAACCATTATACCAGACAGTCTCCTTTTAGTATAAATAATTTTAGCAGGTGAAATTAAAAAAAAAAATTTCTTGGAGTAGAGGTACTCTGGTTTGTATATACTTTGTAGCTGGAAACTCCAGACCTTGGGACATTAATATCAAGGTGCTACTCAGGTTTTCTGCAGATGCTTCAGAAAAACAACAACCACTGTTTGCTAAGCTTTCTCCATGCAGCCATTCAGAAGAGAGAAAATTGCCTTGTAGAATGTTTAGTGTTTGTAGGATTTGAACTCACGAAGATTGATTGGAGGTTTCCTGTAAGACATTGATCAATTCATTCTTGTGAGTGCTGCTGTTTCCATTTTGATTGGTTCTTGTCTGTTGATGATTGGCATTTTAATTTAAGTACCTCAGTGGCTAAGACGCTGAGCTTGTCGATCGAAAAGTCGGCAGCTCAGCGGTTCAAATTCCTACAGAGTGACAGAGTGAGCTCCCGCTACTTGTCCCAGCTCTTGCCAACCTAGCAGTTCAAAAGCATGTTAAAAAAAATGCAAGTAGAAAAATAGGGACCACCTTTGGTGGGAAGGTAACAGCGTTCCATGTGCCTTTGGCGTTCAGTCATGCTGGTCACATGACCACGGAGACATCTTTGGACAGCGCTGTCTCTTTGGCTTTGAAATGGAGATGAACACCATCCTCTAAAGTCGGGAACGACTAGCACATATGTGCGAGAGGAACCTTTACCTTTACCTTTGATGATAGTTAGTATCCAGCTCAATGAATCTCATAGTAGCCCATTTGCTTGAGTAGCAGACTTCTAGGAAATCTCGAGAGTAGTTTTTTTTTTTAATGGAGTCTATTTCAGTCTCCCAGTCAAATATATGATAAGTTTTAACACTATGGTGGCTGTTAGATATTTACAATCCTGATTCTTTATTGCAGTTTTGTGTTTCATAATTCTCTGATATGATGTATCCTATTTGTCCAATATCATATGGTTTGCAACTTTGCATATGATTTTGTTTCCACCTTGGTGCAGTGTGCAGATTTTAGGATTATACAACGTCTTCCTATTGCATTTTTTTCATACTGCACCCTAGAGCCCAAGAAGAACCCAATCACAAGGCATCAATTGTGGGATTATAACACACAAAATGCAATATTGAAAACCAAGGAAGTACCACGATAAATTAATTTAACAAGATTGTGTTCTCAGTTATCTATTCATCTTTCTTACAGCAGTGTAAAATATTGACGATGAGAGGTAAATTCATACAGAACTTACTAAAATATTCCCCTTGGAAATTGCTTAGAACAGTCAAACCATTAACTATGAACAATGTTTTCAATTAACTTGTTCAAAAACTTTGTGATATCAGCTGGATAACAATTTCAGTGGCTTCAATCAACCCTGCCCTTCTTAATTAGTAAGTCAGGACAATGAATAAACCTATTGTTGTAGCAAATTCATAAAAACACCTAGAAGTAACGAATACATTTGTTTGCCTTAGCAGATTACAAAAAAATACATACAAGATTGTATAATAACAGCAATAGTTAAGTGTCAGTTGGTATCTAATAAACCACATGCTTGCTTTAGTTAAAACAAACATAGAAATATATTCAAATAGATGCAAAATAGATACCAAGAAGTACAGCAGTACCATAGGCTATAGGTTTTACAGTTGTTCTTACTTCTTAGTATATAGGCTAAGATTAACCCTCTTAAATGTTTAGAAAAGAACACAGGGACAATGGGTATTGTTGTAATTAGGTATTGCTGTAATTAAACATGGCTACTATTTTCTTGCAGCTTTTCCCAATTAACATCATTATTACAACACAATTAAGAACATAGGTTCAGAAGTGGGCTACAGTAGAGAATCTTTTCTCCCCTTGATGGAGAAAAACTGGAAGCTAATGATTTATCTGAAAAGAATTATTGAAAACAATGTATTAAGATTCACAAGTCCAAAGGAAAGCAGGCATTATGATAAATGCAAGTATTATCCAAAGTAAACCTGCAAGTCATTATGAGATGACACTTTGTTCCTTTTTAGGTCTGCAAAAATCTAGACAATTACTAAATGGCATCAAAGAGAAACAGAACATTCTTGGCTGCCATGTCATAATTCACTGAATCTTGGCTGCCATAGCCTCAGGGTTGATGTTTTTTTCCTGAAGAAAGGTTGAGAATAATTCAGCCAAAGCGAAGGGCCTTTTAGTTCCATTGCTTTTAGCAGAAGAATACGTACAATTGATCCTTATGAAAATCTGTTTAGTCAAAAAAGTACTTACCATTTCTGGAGTGCATTTGAAATTATGAACAGCACAAACTGTACAGTTGTGTAAGATAGAGGCTATTGAAGCAGGTAAATAATTTATATGATATATGAAGGAAGGTGGCCTTTTATTACTAGCTATAGGAGTTGGTAAGTGTTCATAAAAATTAACCGTGCTTTGTTTGTCTGTACATGTGTTATATGCATACACACATGAATAGCTTCTCCCATCACATTAACTGTTACTTACATGACACAAAATATATGTTTTCACTACAACTTGTTTCCTTCTTTTAAAATGGCAGGGGTGTTCAACATCAATTATGCCATCACTGTTTGAGAGGATCAAAGCAAACTGATTTTCTTCAGACAGGGCCTATGAATGTTTTGTTTAATTGTTCAGAGTCACATTCTTTTAAGACAATTGCCTTGGTCACCTGGTGGATTTCATTTCTGAAAAGAGAATTTGGTTGCTATACTCTTTCAGATGACACTTGGTTCCTGTATTTGGATTTCCATTTTTTAATTTATTCACATTATAGACATGCTTGTGAGTAACCGGGTCCATGGTGCTTCAAAGTTACTTCATTCTCCATAATTAACTCCTGAGATCTGGTCACAATCTGCATTAAAAAATTCCACATATGCTACAGTAATTTTCTCAATTTCTTCAAAGTTTTGCAAAGTGCAACTCCACATCAGGCACATTTGATATTATTGGGCTTACCACATTCAGAAGTGTTATGGATAACATTATTAACTAGGATGATATATGAAATGACAAAGCTATAATGCATATGAAAATATTAGATTCATAGAAGACATCAAACACAAGACAATATCAGCACTTTCCCACTATAGTAAAATAATAAATCTTCAGTCCAGATTTTATTGTGCCATTCTATAAAATAAATTTATACTGTATTTTGTACAAGATTTTCATTATTTCTTCTTTTGAAATTAATATGGAAATCCTGCATATGTTCTACAACATAATTTAATTTACAACTGTATGTTCATAATTTTATTACATAAAGTTCATAATTACTGTTCTACAATATAATTTAATTTAATTCCTAATGTTTTTGCCTATGATGATTTTGCATTAAAGGTTTTGTTTTTATATATTTGCATTATTGCTTTTACATTTTATTTAGTGTGACAGTTTCACAAGTTGTTTTTAAAAGCAATAAAAAAACTCAAACATTGGCAAGATTTCAGGGTTTATATAGTTTGCTCCAAAGTCCGTAGTCATTTTTCCATTTTATTAGGAGATATAAAATTCAAATTAGAAGGATCACTAATATTTAGGCAGGAGAGGCAGTTTAGTTTTGTTGCAGCAAAGTTAGATTCTGCTGAAATATAACAGGATTAAAAAGGAACTGCCTCTTCTAATTCATGACACAGTCATCTACAGGTTTCCCTTGTTTAGCAACCAACTCATTTAGTAACTATTTGCAGTTATAATAGTGTTGAAATAGTAACTTCTTGGCCAGCCCTCACATTTATGACCTTTGCAGGTCTAATAAAAGAAAGGAAAGCTGAAATAAAATCAGAAAAATAGTCATAGTTTCACTTAGCAATCACTTTGCTATTGACTGAGTTTCCAGTCCAAATTGTGGTCACTAAGCAGGACCTACCTGTCATCAGACATTCAGTTTCCAAAAATAAACATGCAGATGCCTGCAGAAAACTTATCAGGATAACAAAGCAGCAATGACATTTTTTTTTAGAGCTGAGGAATTCAGAGAATCTGTTTCAGTAGACAGAGTCCATTTAGCAATTTTGGCCAAAGGTGGTTGCTGATTTGTAACACTGTTTTTCCCCCAGATTTTTGAAATCCTCAGAAATAGGTTTTTCTTTCCCACTCCCATAAATACCACTCATATATTTTCAATCCACCTTTCTGAATTTCCAAGAATAAAAAAAAACCCAGCAGTTTTGTGGGATCATGAAAATTGGCACTTTTATCACAACATAAAGTTGGATTGTGCATAGAAAAATGAGTCTAGAAATGAGTCAGATGGGAAGTTACTGATAACAGAGATTTTGACTGGGATATGATGTACTGTGAGGGATGAATGTTTTTATCAAAAGAAGGGGAAATGACTGTGTTTTAAGCGTGTGCTTCTGCTCACTTTGTTATGCGGAAGTTACCCCCGAGTATTCCAGGAGAAATCTAAAATTGGATGCATTGAAGCAGTAAGATTAAGAAGAAAATGGGGTAAAACAAGAAGAGGTAGGATCAAGAATGAAGAGGTGCTGAATGAGTGTGGAATAGAGTTATCAATACAAAAGAAGTATGTTGAGGTAATTTGGTCATATTATAGACAAAAGATACGATGATCGAATTCTAAAATAAATATATGAAGGGAAAACAAATCAGTCAAAAGGGAGGAGATGAATTGAGAAAGCAATGGTTGGATGGAGATAATGACATATTGAAGAAAAGAGGTAAAAGTGTTGTTAATGAACTTTGGAACCTTCTATTGCTTTTACTGTTAATTCTGTTCCTTTTATTAAAGAGGGCTTAACAATGTTTTATTTTGGCTCAGTATACAATGTAGCAGAAAGGTGTTAGAAAGCTGGGATAGTAGAATGGGTCCTGCCATCTTATAAAGGTTCCTGTCATCTAAATGAAAGTGAGCACAAATTTGTCCATACGTGACAAACATCACCATTCTCTGTTACAAAAACAACAACAACCAAGCACTTTTAGGCTATGCATTTTCTGCGCAGTCTGAAATGGTAATTGCCATGTTTCACCATCCCACTTCATTCTGCTTCATGGCTTCATGTGCCCTTAAATGCTACATTAAATATTTCCCACAAATCTTAAGCTATATTTACTCTTGGTTACCCTGATGCTACTTCAATGTTTCAATTATGCTTTTTTAATGGCAAAATTAATCACTGGACAATCATCTCCATGTGGTTTCAATGCCTTGAACAGAAATGATGGCAGAAACTGGACAAACTACCGTCAATGGAATATGGATTTGAAGTTATTTCAGTTGTCAAGCTTAATTGTATCAATTGCCCGGATAATCAGTGGCTTAAAAGACAATGGTATGGTTTCTTCACTGTAACTTTCTGCTTTGTATTTTTCTAATGTAGCTTGGTTCTCATCCATTGCTGCAGCCCCAGCTTCTTTAGATTCTCCATGTTTCAGCCCAGATAAGTAATTTGTTCCTGGTATTTGGTATTTGCTAGAAGAATGCTGTGTATTCTGTTTGGATGGGTGGGTTTTGTTTGACGGGCTTACTTTAGGGTCTTCAGTATGCTCACAGCTTATTTTTTCCTTTGACAAAGTTTTATCATGACTCAATGTTGGACGTCTATATTTATCAAAGTTCTTCAAGGAAGCCTTTTTTCCATGAGCATTCTCCTCACGTGTTTCTGGATTAGAGGGCAGACATGATTTCTCCGATTGCTGATGTTTATATGTTTCAACTCCTATGTTAGATTTTGATTTGATATAATGTTTTGGGGTTTGTATCTGCTGCAGTTCTTTCCCTCCTGCCACATTATCATCCTGCTGTTTATTCAGTGATGTCACATCCGATGAGAGTAGCTGATATTTCTTAGAATCTTGCTCATGCTTTTTGCCCTTTGCAATCAAGTGAGGGTTTCTAGAGTCATTTAAGGATGGCTTCTGTGTAACTGCAGCTGCTGTATTTTTGGAGTCTGTTTGTAATTCTTTCGGTGACAATGACGTTTCGTTTTTCTTAAAGGTATTCAGAATGGTCTCATCTGTTGGACTGTTCTTTTGGCTTTTCAAGCATTTGTGTTCGAAGGGTAATTGGTTTGGGTTTGAATCACTGCTCTTATCTCTCATCTTTTCTGGATTACTTCCAGGCTTCGTTTTGTTACCAGATGATGATATTTTCTTATTCTGAAGATTGTCCTGAGCATTACTTCCTCTTGTATTATCATCTTTCATTGATTTTTTGTGTAAAGGAAGCTGGGGTGTTATAGAGCTTTTATTTTGTGTTGTAACACCTTCCTCTTTTACTCTTTGCCTTGGTGGCGTTTGGCATTCTGAATGTTTGACCATAGTAGGCACAGAACTGTTGTGTCCTGTAATGCCTTCCTGTTTTGCTGGTTCCCTTGGTGGTATTTGATATTTTGAGTGTTTGACTATCAAAGGTACAATAGTGTCATCTTGTGCTGTAACATCTTCATGGTTCAGTGGTTCCCTTTGTGGTGTTGGGTATTTTGAAGTGGGGAGTATGGATAATACTATTCCTATGTCACTAGGTGTAGATTTAGGTGGAGATGACTGCTGAGTCTGAGAAACATTTGTTTCTGTTATACCACTACCATTCATTGTAAACTCATTTTTTCTTAATTTCTGGGGAGTTTTGGAAGTATGTGCCATTTTTGGTGCAGGATTTTTATCTTCTGTCTTATTCTTTTCTTCCCTTTTGTTGACTGATAAAGAACTCAGATGAGGTGCTGTTTTGGGTAAATCCTTGTTCTCTGCATCTTTGGTTCCTAGACACATTATTTCATTTTGGGAAGGGAAATAGCTCTTCTCAGACTTTTCCTCTGACATCATCTTTTGTTGCTTTCTAATGTCATTTCCCAAGGGCGTTGGTTGTGTTTCTTCATTGTGCTTGAGATGTGCAAGAGTATTTTCAGGCCTCCTGAGCTTCCTTTTTGAAGACAGTTGATGCTTCCCACTCTGATGACCAATATCTTTACCTTCTGCAACATTTTTTTCATTGTGTATTAAATCATTGCTCAAATTGTGCATTATTTTATCATTTGGCTTGGATGAGTTCTGGGGCTTTAGCGAATCACTAGGAGAAGGGCTGTGGCATTTCTTAGGATGAGAGCAAGATGTAATATCACTTTCATTCTTTGGTAATGTGGATGAGGGTGGCATTGGAAGGTCCCCCATTTTGCATAAAGGAATGCTGACTTCAGCAATATTGCGTGCCGCTTTTGCTGAATCTTCTAATGAAGATAAATGACATTTTTCCGAAGCAGCCCCAGGACTATCCATTACATTTTGGCTTTCATGGCTAAGCAGTTCTTTTATAAGGCTTTGAGAACTATGCCAGTCACTCAAGCTCACCCTTTCCTTGTTAGTGTTGTTTTCTGAACATGTATTTTCATTGATTGAGCAGGGTTTAGCTTTGCTATTTTCTATTGCTACGATAGATCTGGATTTCTTCATAGTATTGGGCAAGGAAGAGTAATGTTTTTCAAATTCATTGCAAAGATCATTTCCTTTTACGGTATTATCTCTGTCCTTTGAAGTGAGGGCTTGATCTGAATTATTTGAAAAGTTTTGCCTACTGTTATCCTGGTAATTTTGTTGGCTTGTGGGCTGCAGGGGCAAATTCTTACTTTCTAGCTGGCAGTCAGACACGTTTTGATCTCCTTGTTGGGCTTTATGATCATTATTTGTCATACATTTTGGAAATAGTTCTTTATCAGACAGTTTTTCTCCGTCCTGAATTCCATCAGAGAATCTGCTTCCAAAATCTTCTTTATTCTTCCAACTGAGAGACATTTTGTCTACAGCTGCAAGTTCAACACTTGATGGTTGGTTTTTGATTGACGGCTCGGTGTTACATGATGCCTGAGTTACAGGAGAGTGAAACAGGAGAGTATTTTCCAACACTTTCTGTTTAGAGAAACATTTTTGGCTGGCAAAGGGAGGAGGATCTTTCACAGATGCTGTTAATTCTATTTCTGTCTCTTCTGACCTACACAAGCCTTCTGGCATGACAGAAATCTCATCTTCTTTAGTTTCCTGGTGGCCGAGTGCACCGACTTCTTTAGTACGGTAGGTGATAGTGGGACAAAGAGTAGAAGAGTTTTCGTTCTTAGCAGTTTGTGTTGCACCTTTGTTCGCAGAGGTTGAGAACATGCTATCTTTAGGTGATGAGGGTTTCTGGTTTTGGTCTAGGGGTAAAGTAAGCCTACGGCCAACAAGGAATATCTCTTCCATCGAAAGTGGAATGTTACTTGTATTAGGAACTGGGTTTGCAGAGGTTTCAGCCATATCTATTTTGTCTGCAGCCATCATAGGCATTTCATTAACTTTCCTTTGCAACTGTCTTTTCTGTTCCTTGTCTTCCAATATCCCATTTTGACCAGATTCTATGCTATTTTCTGAATCTTTTATTTCCCCCCCTGGGACATTATTGTCAGAAACCTGAATGGTACATTTGGTATTTGTTGCCCAACTGCAAGGGTGATTAATTTCAACAGCAACACGAAATTTAGGTATAGGGACAGTTGCACAAACCAAAAGTTGTGGCTTATTGCTGTTGATATTTGTTGCTACTCTCAAATTATCCTTTAGTATTTTAGTTTCTGCTTTGCAAATAGCTTTTTGCTGCAGAGGCTTTATGTCCTTTTTTGTCTTTTCTCTAACCCTTGCGTGGAGGGCAGCTAATCTCACATCAATAGCTGAACAAACATTACTGGTTTGCTCAAACTTTTCTTTCATTTTGGAGAAGACTGAGTTTTTATTGATTATTTTGGGTAGGTTCTTTTTCAGATCTGGCTGCTTCTCCTTAGTTTCTTTTTCCTCAGCAGCTATAAATTTCTTCAGAACATTTTTTACGGTATTTTTCCCACTTAAGTTAATCCATTTGGTTTTTTCTTGACTTATTGTCATTGGATTTTCTTCACCAGATAATGAATTCCTGTCAAACTTGCTAATGATGGAATTTAGCCCATTTTTAGGAGGAGAATACTTTTCTTTAATAATCAACTTGCCCACCTCTCTTGGCTTCTTTCGGAAGGGTTCACGATGGCTGTTCATGAACCTTGACTGTAGAAGTTGAAATTTTGTCGGGCGAATGCCATTGTTTGTGCTTTGGCGTTCAGGCTTGGAGCTCATTTTTTTCCCTAAGCTTTCTAACCACTTGACTTTTTTGTTTTCAACTGGAAGACTGTTGGATACGAGGTCTGTGAGGTAAACCAAAAGGCTGCTGAGAACAGCAAAAGCACCTAATTTGCTTGACATCTTACTGAGTTTCTTCTTCAGTGCCATAGGTTCAATCTGCACCTTATCGCTGCTCACCTTCGTACCTTTGCTTTTGCTGCACAGAAGAAAATGAATGCTTTGGAAAGAGGAACCATAACATGCATTACACATTACATTGTATACTAAAATTGCTCTTAAAACTGCGAACATTGTACATCTAATGTACACATTTATATAAAATACATCACCTTAGTCAAGACTATCATCAACCTGTGATTATGGGTACCTATCTATGACTGGCCATTGTCAACTATTGTATTATCTGATATAAGCAGTAATATGTTTCATTACCTTTGAAAGAGATTGCATATCTGTTTACTTCAGCCAAAAGCTAAACAAAGGATACCACAAAAAATATTACTTAGTACTGAATATTGTACATTTTAAGGAACTAAAAATACAATGCTGGCAAGTTTTCTCAATGTTTATAAAAAACTATTTCCGCAGTGTTCTATGTTCCACAAAGTATAAAATATAGGAGGCTACGGTTTTGATAAATTTAGTCCAAAGCCCAGGTAGTTAAATTAAAATACAATTTCCAATTTTGTGAAAAATGTACTCTTAAAATATCTTTTCTGAAGGAAAATTACTTCCACTTGGTAACCATTTCTGGACTTTGTGGCTGAGGTGGAAAAAATGGAACTGGTTCCAAATGGTTTTGCTGATTAGATAGATTTGTTATTATAGAAATAGCTAGTATATAGTACCATGCAAAAGTAAAAAGTTGAGGCTATTACCATATTCTGTCACACTAAAATGAGTTGGAATACAATGCTTTTTAAATTTCCTTTTTATCCAGCACTTTTTCCTCTTTCCTCTTTCCTCCCCTACTTTCCCATTATTCTCATTTTTCTTTGTAACTTATATTTTGATTTTATATTGTATATTTTGATAAACTAAAAATTTAAAAACATTTCCCCTATAAACATTTCCCCTATAAAATTACAGTGGCAAAGATAAAAGCTTTCTGTATGCAAAGATATTTAGTATAAGATAAACTGGCTTCTGTATCATTTCAGTCATTAACATAGTTGTAAGAACACTTTTGTTTGAAGAATTATAATACTGGCAGCTGCGGATTTAGGGCTTTATCCTGAGAGGATCTGTTACTATATAAAATAGTGAACTCAGTGTGAAAGCCACAGAGTGACATCAATGGCGGTAGACTATTGCTTGGAACTGGGTGGGTAAGAAAATACACCAGTGGTTTCAGCTTTCTAGTACCATAAAAAATCTTAGTTGGTTAATTCATCAAACAGTAAACTAGTATGTGAATGAGATTCATCTAACAAAATAAAACAGGATTATGTTTTTATACCTCTTCATATATAAGCAGAAGCAGGACAACAATTGTTTTGGGATGAAATCCTGATGAGGTCAAGGACAAAAGAAGTGATTGATTCCAATAACACAGGATTTCATCCTTAATACCACATAACAAGAACATGGCCAACCCATTTAACACATGTCTGATTCCAAGAAGCAATATGAGCTGGTGCTCATATTAATTCTGCCATCCAGAATATTGTAAACCCAGGCATCTATTTATTCCTTGCTCAGTAATAGTCACATAATGACAAAAATACTTCTAGCATTTACGTCCTGCAAACAGAAGGACCAGGGCCAGATTTGGGAGAGGAAGGCACAAACTGTTTTAACAACATTTGCTGTAATCTCAGTTTCTCATAGTCTGGAATTTAGATGGCTCCTAAAAATAATCACAACTTTATTCTGATGGCTATGCCTCCCCCACCCCAAATATTCTTCCTCTTTCTGAAAATTAAAATGGCAGAATCAAGTGTGCAATGTTTCATTAATGGACAATGCTGAACATTGGAACATTAGAATGAAACAATATTCTCATCATCACAGGCTCCTTTTATATAAACCTTCACCCTATTCAACAAAAACAACAGAGCAGGAAAAAAAATAAGTTTGTTCATTGACCATCACTGAATGAAATAAGCAATTCAAAGCAGTATTTGGTCAAATTATTATATCTTCCTGAAGGGTAAGTTTTCTTCCTCCTACCTCACCTCCCCCCCTACACACAATATTACACCTGTGACAACACTTTTATTATTAAAAGCAAGTTGTGCTGGGTCCTCTCCATGATAAATGCGTGACAGAGGAATATATTCCTTTGAGGATTGTAATTCACATTTACTGAGTCTGATCTCAGCATCAGAAGCCTGTCTCTAAGTTCTCTTTCCATTATGGAAGCATGAGGTCATTATAATTAAACATTTCAGATGCTTTTAAACTTTGCTGCTTAACAAATGGGAACCTGTCATGACAAAAACTGCCATCATTTCAGCTGCATCTAGGACTGTGAAACCTTTACAGTATATACATATCCCTTCTTGACTATTCTATTAGCTAACCAAAATGTTATTCTCTGATATAGAAGGTAATTCTAAAAGCTTTGTAGTTGATGCTGGTTTCGCAGCTGTACTTATTCAGACAATCTAAATATCCAGAGCCAAATCCATACAGTGCACTTCTAAATTATCTCTGTAATGTGGGAAAACATTCTGTGGTATTATGAATAAAGCAAAAATACTGCATTAATGTTAATTGTGTTGCTAATGCTTAAGGGCATAAAAAGCAGTTTAGTTTTATGAACCTGTTATGCAAAATAATTGCATTTTTATTATTTATTAGTATTATATATTACCTTGGACAGTTGTATTTTGCCAGGTGATATATATCAAGCGGGAAATAAATAATAAAAATATTATTTAAAATCCCAGGATAGGAATTTTTGGCAATAGGAATTATTCCACATAGGAAATGTTGGCAATAGTTCTTCCTCTGCAGCAACCTCTGGAACTAGGAAGTGGGTTTAGCAGGCAGCATGGTGGCTTGTTCCTACAACATATTAATCTGCATGTTAAAGTATGTGATTCTTCCAAAACGTAGGAAATGTACTATATGGTAACCAACTGTAGGAACTATGCTTCATGATGATAGAAAGCAACATATGATTCAATCCATGGAACCACTATAATTTATTTTTTTAATGTACAAATACAATAAAATACACCCATCTCCTCCCACTTATGACTGTATGACTGTAACTTTGTTGCTTGTATCCTTACGATTTATATTGTTTGTTTCCTAGTATGATTT
>JANHFT010003049.1:105040-117966 GCA_032467955.1 Pseudoxenodon macrops | reverse complement strand
TATATCTTCTTTTCTAAATTTTTCTGGTAATATTCCCAATAGAAAGAACTCTGGTTTCATCTCTATTTTTTCTTTTAACATTTCTTCCAACCATCTATGTATTCTTGACCAGTACTTTTTAGCCTCCACACAAGTCCACCACATATGATAATATTGCATGTCATTCTTATAGCCTGTAATTAGTATATCCATTTTTAGTGTCAGTTCTGTCTCTGTCTTGTCAAATAAAACTTGTTCATCTTCTACCATTTATTCCATAACATCTTTTGGACATAGTCTACCAATAGAAACAAACATCACTATTGACATCATTGATATTAACTTCTGATGCCATATTTCAAAACGGGTCCTTCAATATTTCCAATATTATATTTTGTATCGTTCTGTAGCTGTTAATTAAGGTTTTAAATTCTTCTTTAATTAAAATGTGTAGTTCCTTTAGCATCCAATTGTGCTTATTTCCATTGTGTCTTAAAAAAAATTCAAAACAAATCCACTTTCCAACAACTTATTCACATGATGAACTATCTCTAGTTAACTCATCTCAGGAGAGCCAAGAGAGTGGCTTGCTTCAGATCCCTTATATGAAACAGGGCTCCTGGCAGGATCTTCTTTGTTACAATGTCTGCCCTATAGAATAGAATTCAACCCAAGGTTTGGATGACTCCAAACCTGCTAATCTTCCATAAATCTAGTTTATCTCCTGGACATCGGACCAGAGTATGGAATAAGATCATACAGAATTAAAAAGATGGTATGGCTGTTGTTGGCCTCATATATTTTGTTTTGGATGTTTGTTGTGGTTTGGTTTCTGATTCTTTTGTTTATTGTGCTTCTAAGCCACTGAGAGCCATTTTTGTAAGTTGGGCAGCTGTGCAAATCAAATTGCGACACATATTTAGGGTTTTTCTGCACACCTTGCCAATTGTAGAAGATGCAGCAATAGTACTTGTAGGACATAAATTATCAATGTACTTTCAACACATCCCCGACCCATCACCAGAGAGCCAATATACATTCATGTGTAATATATGATGTGGTAGCAGATCCTAAGGTTGCCAGGACTTGGTTGGATGGCAAGCCAAGAGTAGGTCTCCAGGCTAAAGATCTGCCACCTTCAGGGTGCTGCTGTGTTTGCTGCACTCACCAAGCTCTGGCACACCGTCTGATCAGTGGGGCTGGATAGCTGCTATTTTTGACATGCGTCCAGAGATCTTACCACATATGAATGGCAATTGAAGAGTCCCTTACCCCCACTTGGAGTTTAAGTGGCTCCAGCCATCACTTCCATGTGATAATGCAGAAGTGGGAAGGGGAGGCTGATCTTGATACATGGAAAACTGTCACAAAAAAGACATTCACTTTTCTCTCCCTGTTGCTTCTCTTCCCATGGATGGTAGGAGAAACCAGGAAGAGACAAGTGACAATGATGGTGTATCTGGTTCCAGTTCTCCAAACACTGAGTGAAATTGGAAATCTGACCTCCAGAGGCCTTTCACACCCTGTTTGTCTCCTTCCCTTGGTTCTTATATGGATAGGACCATATTCCATCTTTTTGTTGAGATAGAATCAGGGGTGGGAGTGCTGCCAGCGTGCTTTTCTACTGGCATACCCTATGCTGACCTCCACCCTCAAGAATAGTACTCCAGAACTGCTATGCAAAAGACCTCTCAGAAAATGGCTTAGTTCATGATGAATGGCAGCCTTACTGACCCATGGAGGAATAAGCCAATGTTCTTTCTGGCTGAGAGCCGTTGTGTTTGACCCATGGTTGTCATGTATTTATTCAATGCCCTAGATAAGAGACCCCTTACCCTTTTATAAAATAGGAATTATATTGGTATAATAAACAAAACTGCTGTAAAAGAAGCAGTCACTAGCTGCTTCTGGAATAATTACATTGGGATTCTAATAAAATGAAATGGCCAGATGTACCTTTCTTCTTGTATTTTATTAAGGGCTTGAAAACAGAACTATTCAGAAAGCCATTTGAGGATGGATATCTGTTTATTGGTTGCTTATTTAATTATATATTAATGGCATCTGGATTAATTTGAATTAATTGTTATAGAATTTAGATAGTTTCATCGCTTTGGTTTTTGTATTGATAATTGTTCTGTTTGCAAGAATAATTGCAGGAGTCCTTGTTAGATATTGCAACATAGAAAAAGAGAGAATAATAAATGTCAAAATGGATATTTTACTACTATGTCGGCAACATCCACTGTGCTTGTAACTAACATTTCTAACAAACATTTTACATTTCTAACAGATATTTTTAAGCATGGCAAAGCAATTGAACTATCAAAATACAAAAGCATTTGTATCTATTTTCCATCTTTCTAGAAAGGTAGCATGGTTAGTTTCCAGATAGCATGGTTATTTCCAACTTATCCTTTGTCAAATGCCTTTTTTCTGTCAACTGGTAGATTACAATAAACTATCAACATCTATATTCCCTGTTATAAAATGTCTTTATCTACGGTATATAACTTCATTTTAAAGGTTATCCAGTAATGCTTTATATAATACAAAAACAGCCTATTTCCCTGTTTAGAATAAAAACAGACAAAAACATTGAATAGCTGGTGCCTGTAAATACAGTTTATGAAATCAAGGTCAAGGTGTATCCTGACAAGTGGTGTCATGTTATATATTGAGAGAAATATGACCTTGCTAATTTGGAACTACTGTATCTAAAAATGGTTGCAGAGCCGGCTGATAAGGCTTGCAGATAACCTTTATGCTCAGAGGTCAAGAAGCAAGGGACATGTGACGTGTATTTAATCATTGACTATATTCAGAAGTATGCTAGTCATCCTTTGCTTTGATAGGTTGACATCCTGCCATTATCTTTAGGGTGTTAGCTCTATCACACTTCATTGGCTAACTAACAGCTAGATAAGAAATACTCAAGATTCTCGTCAACAGATCAGTGGCAGCTAATTTTAGAACAGCAGTCAGATAAAGGGATTTAAATGAATTTCATTGACTTTGACATATCTGATTCTACAATGCGCACACAACATAAGAAAGCAATAGTTTAGGAAATGCTTTTGTCTTTGCCAAAGATACCTATATTATATCTGTCCCCCTGAACATGCATGATAAACTGGGTACAAAATACAATTGTGTGAATGTTATTTTTTGTTGATGCACGAGACTGATTTTTGCTACACCAAAGAGCTGCTTATCTATAGGGCAGAACTGGAATTTGAGATTAGTTTTTCTTTCCTTATTTCTGAAAATTTACTCGGTGAATCATGCAATCTTAATGTATTCCTTTGAACCAAATTTATACAACCAAAATGAGCTAATGTACAACCTTGCTAACTGGAATTCAGTTTGAGGCACAAATAAAATAGAGCTAATTTTGCAATTTAAACAATTATCTAACTTTTTACTAGGAATAAATTATTTATTTCTAGTATTATTCATAAAATATTGTATGACAAATATGATATTTCAAATATACAGATATACATCGTGCCTCACTACAGGTGACTTTTGAGTCCATGGTTGAGGTGGCATTTGAGTCATAGACTTCTTTCCTTATGGACACTCTTTTTCACCTTATTTAAGTTTAGGACAAACATATGGCTTATTAAGCATAATTCACGAAAGGTAACATTAGCTCACTACTCAGCTAGTAAACATGATTATAACAGCTCTTCTCCAGTTCTCTTCCTACCCTCCAGTCTGAATCCAGGTAACAATGTTTTTTCCTCCTACCTGTGATGAGAGCTTCAGCTGTCGCCATGTGCATCAGAGTATTGTCGCTTAGTGGCCATTTGTCAGAGGACAAGACCAGATTCCCGAGTCCTCCAATTTCTTTCAATTCCTCTTGGATCTTTGCACCTAAAGCATTGTTTTCCTGAATAAAATTTCGATAGCCCAAAGCATCCCCTACCCCTGCTAATAACAAAGCAGCCTTAAATTTCTCCATCATTAAATGACTTGCTTTTTCAGTTCTCTTTGGTCTCAAACAGGCAGTTGATGTTTCTTTGTTCCTTTGCCTGCTAGCTTAGTTTAAGCAACACTTTATATCAGAGCCATTGTGTCATTGCAAAGAACTGTCCGTATAAGGGAAGCCTGGCCTTTCCTGGCAGGCATATATGCCACTGCTTCTCTGATAGCCAATGGCCAAGATAAAACTAAGTCCAAATATTTTACAACTTATTTTTAAGCTGCAAACTTAGAAAGTGTGCAGAACACAAATAAGTGTAGTTGTAAAACTCAGAAGCCCTCGGACAAAGCAAGCCAAGAATTATTTGATCTCTCCAGTTTATGTAACTCTATCCCTTGAAAAACACATGTTGAATTAAGAGATTTATTTTTATAGGTGTTCAAATTGGTACATCTCTCCAATTTAGGAATCACTGCCTTGTTGTGTTTCCTTAGAGCACAGAAACATATTGATTTTAAGGACATTACACTCAGAAGATCAAAACATTATTGAGAAAGTAATTCAAAAACTGTACTGAAATAAATCTCTTCTCCAATCCCTACATTTAACTGAAGCAGCAATAGATTTGTCTCCATGGTATCCTCTTCAAATGCTGCCTTGATGCAAATTCTGTGATATACATAAACAATTGGAACTGATTTTCCTGCTCAGCATTTTGTGCATTAGAATCAGTTTGTTGTGCATATACATAGATTAATTATTCTACATTCTCAGAAAAGATTTCATTGATTTTTTTTTATTCCCATCATCTTATCTTTCTTCCTTGACAAGATGTTTGTGTGAATGATAAAAAATAAGTAGGTAAGTTTTGTATTACCTCACAATGAAAAAGATAGAAGTTGTAATGATTAATTTAAAATTGATAGCTTTAAATGTAAATTGTAAACTGATAAACCAACTACTGGTAGAGACAAGGACAGTTTCCCCACCCCCATGTCATCCCTCTGCTAAGTCCCACAAAACTATCTAAAAAGGCAGTATTACCATCATTATTTTCATCTTCCCTATTCCCTATTTCTTTATCTTATGACTATAATTTTGTTGCTTGTCTCTTACTATTGTCTGCTTACTTAGTATCCTAGTGTGATTTATGTTGATTGCTTATTTAGTATCCATGACTACCACTAAGTGTTGTATCTGATGTTTTATTATGAATGTATTTTACAATGACTATGCTAATAATCTATCACTATTGTTGTATGTACATTGAGAGCTTATGCACTGGAAACAAATTTCTTGTGTCTGATCACACTTGGCTAATAAAGAATTCTATTCTATTCTATTCTATTCCATTCTTTGTAGACGTGTGAGGATATTTACAAAGCAAGTTACAAAATAATACAAAATTATCATGTAGCAGTATGAGTAGATTTAGCATTCTTGAATGATTTCATATTATAATAATGCAAACTATATTTTAGAAACAAAATTATTTTATTATTAACCATGACTGGGAAGATGAAGCTTACAAATACAAACTTACTATTATTTCAGCAAATGTTTCAATTTCTTTCAGTGATAAACGCTGGGAAAAAGATAAAGCATTTTAACTGTTGCAAAATAGTCCTAATCTTTATTCCAAGCCATGTCTCTTTGGTAGAGAATTTAACAGGGTTAGGCAGTGACTTCCAAAGAGGCATTTTTTTTACAGTAAGTTGTGCTTAAGGAAGTGAAGTAGCTGGTATATGTAGTATACGCCTGGAAACAGCCACAAGAACATTGAAAAAGATATGGTTGCTTTTACAACCTCATAGATTGTGAAGCGTCTCCTTCAGACTTGGAAATTAATTTCCAAAAGAAGAAAATTCACCAATGCTTATTGTGGTCAGCCCCATCATCCTGTGCTGACATTCCCATTGTTGTTACAATCCCTGCACTATGAAGTTACATACTTATCATGCAATTGCTGAATAAACCATGTGTGCTACAGAAGAACCAAACTGGGTTTGTCCTAAAGAGCTGGGCACATTCCAAATGACTTGTGTTATACTGCGTTGGGTTACAGTTTTACTCTTTCAACCTGTATTAAACTGAAATTTTGATCTGTTTCATGGGATTTTGTGACTAACACATTAAGAAAACTTATTACATTTCATACTAGTGATCTTGAAGATGCAGTCTTCCAATTCGAATTAATTGATTTAAAAACATGAACTGATTGAAGAGTATAAAATCTTAAATGAACATATTCCACTAGTAATGTGAGTGAACAGTGCACATACTTTAGTTTCCGATAAACACAGTTCCAACAAACCTTATAATATTTATGCTGCAAAAAGATAAGCAATTGAATTCACATGTTTTGTAAGCTGTGTATGAGGACCATCAGTAACTTTGGTTACTCATTGGTTTTTCATATCCTTCAAGCACAGAAACTTCTCAATGTATCAAAGATAGGTGGAAATATTTAGTTTATCTTCATGTTATTTACTGTTACATTTTAGAATATTGCTCATTGTAGGAAAGTTTAAGAGCTTCCATTTCTTAAAACTCCCGATATGAATAGTTTGATATTGTCATAAGAGGAGTGCAAGATAAAATAAATTAACTCTAATAGAAAATGTCTGAAATACGTAGTTGTTTCCCTAACTCTTGAATTAAAAGAATAAACTGTAAATATGACTGTTAGAAAATATTAAGACTACATTTTAAACATGTTTAACATCACTTCTGTTTAATGAGTTTCTAAGCCAAAACCTTTGCAAAGCTTTCTTTTCTTTTTTTTAAGAAATTCAGTGAGGGATACTGTTGTATTTGAGGATGCAACAAAGTAGTACAGTAGTCTTTAGTATTGTTATATTTGTCTGAGACAAGACAATGAAAAAATAACAACTGAGTTACTGGCATCTAGTGGTGGAATGAGAGACAACCCATTTCTCACATTTCTGTTGCTAATGTTCTCAACCCCCGAAATAAAAATTAAAGTGATTGCTTTTAAGTTGCAGTTTATGCTGTACCATGCTGAAGTTTTTTAATTCATGCAGAGTTCCACTTCATTTTAGCATGTATGAATTTAGCAGACATGTTCTGTTTGTCTGTTTTCACAATGACCAATTACACAATGAAGAGCAGAGTTAGTTTTAACAAACATGTGGAAGACAGAATTTAAGAAAGCATGCAGGATCCCAAAATATGTCTATTTTTCACACTTATGCTATACAGGAGGCAGCCACTTTTTATATTTTGCCATTCTTTTTAGTTTTTATTCTTTTTATTCTTTTATTTGAAGGCAGACAAAAAGAAAGCAACAGTACTAGCACAGAAGCAACCCACTTTCTGTCAGGATCCAACCCAGAGTCAATAACCACTAGCAAGCAACACACTATTTTATTCTGACTAGTCCTTTAGAAGTTGTTCACCACCCTGAGAATATTTTAATACAAAACACAAGATACTCTTTTGTACACTTATTTCTACTGAGTACTTTTAAGTAGCTTCAATTTCAGTTGAAAATTAAGCAGACAGCCATAGTACCAGAATTTATCTTGAGCTAAAACGTGCCTGCAATTCACTCGGTATATTTAAAATAATCAAGACTTCTTTATTATTAAATACATGGCAAAGTTACTGATACTTAAAGCCAGATTGCTGCAGTCACCCTTAAAGGAGCTGTCTAGTCAATTTTCGATATAAGAGTATTATAATCCAGAAAGCATCCCAAAATAACGTGTCTATTAGTTTTTGGGAAGGCATGTTTTCTCAAGAAAGTGCTACCCAAGTTTCAGACATGATTAAGAGGCATCCCTAAATCCCTCTTACACCTCTCTTACTTTCTGAGTAAGAGGAAAGGAATGAAAGTGCTGGCTTGATAGATAGTAGTGAGTTGAGGGAAGCAAGAAAGCTGCTAGGAAGATGGCCTGAGTAGGCAGTAGCTGAGAGAGGCAGGTAGCAGAAAGCCAATCATGTGAGTCACTGTGATATGAAGTGGGACAGTAGATGGAAAAGCAGGAGACTCTGGCTTGTAGCCCCAACAATGCTTCCTTGCTGAAAGCAGTTAGAGAAGTAGGACTGATAAAACATCCTTAAGTCTGGCAACCAGAATTATGTTCCTTAGAGAGTTGTCATCAAAAGCTTGTTCCTTGAAAAAGTGTTTTTTTCACTGTAATTGACCTCCAGGAAGGGAACAAAGAGAGAGATAGAAGTGTCTGGGTGTGACAGAAATTGCTTTCCACAAACAAACCATTAAACTGTGTGAATAAGGAATACAAACTTCATTTGTAATTGGAATGAGGAAAACATTTTTTTAAATGGAAGCTGTAATAAAAAAATATAGAAACACAGAATCCTGCATCTGGAAAATAAATAAATAAATACTGCACTGTATTCTCTCAATGTATTTTAGATATGTAGAAAAATACCACATACCACATATTTTATTTAGAGATTTAATTTATATATCACAAATACTGCTTTTAATATAAGTACAATATAATACAGTTGTATTTATGTAACTGCTGGTGTTCACCCTGTATTATGAACTGAATGGCATGCTGTGCTGTCAAAATTTTACTAAAATGGCCTCTAGTTAAACTTTTCCAAAGTATAAAATCATGCAAAATCTACATCCTATATAATACAACCAGTACAGTAATTGAAGCCAGTATCCTACAGATAGCCTGGGCTATCTTTTGAATTTCTTCTTGCAGTGTCCATGTGTCAGCCATCATTTTCTTGCAGAAGTAGCGATTTCTGTTTTGTCAGTGGCATTCCACCTCAACTTTTGAAATCGGTGACAGTGTGCACAGTTATTGGCCAAAAGTCTTCATTACCCGATGCAGTTCAGACTGCAGAGTTAGTCCACTGAGAAGTCATGGTTAGGAAGCTTTACGTTTTCCTCCTGTGACTACTGGTCTTGCGTATTCCACAAAATCATCTATTAGGACTGGCCACGCTCCTAAAGAGGAATTACACAATTCTGAATAAAAGCTCTGAATATTTACAGCAATCTGACCTTATAGTAGTAATCTGTACCTCTTAGAGGAGGAGATGGTGATATGTCTTAACCTAAAATTAGTAGTCAAATACTGCCCCATTTCTATTCTTCCCAAAGCAGGCGAATCCAGTCAACAGGAATAGGGGAAGAGAATGGCTGAGGACTCAGTCCTCTTCTTCTCAATATTTAGGAATTACATAAAAGTGCTAGGAGAAGTCATTTGTTAGTTGTGGACACATACCATCAAAATCCTACTGAACACAAATATATATCTCTCAGCTGGATTATATAAGAGATGCAGTGGATGTCTTGTCCTGGTACTGGAGGCTGGTCAAAAAAAGGATCAAGCTGAATCCCAGTAAGGCGGAATCACTATTCAGAAATTATAAACCTTTTTAAAAGCTCCAACTTTGGTTCTGGATAAGGTGACTCTCCCCCTAAAAGAGCAGGCCTTGATCTAAAGGTTCTCTTGGGCTTGTAGTTGTGTTCTGTCGTATTGTCTGCCCTTTGGAATACCATACCCTCATGATTAAATTGTTCCAAAAAGCATGACGGACTTTGATTCCCCATTCTACGTGTGGGGAATCAAGAAATTACCTGGAGCCCTTGAGATATTCTTATTTTATTAGATTTGTTTTTATCTTAATGTTCATCATGATTTTTTTTAGTTTGTATGGTATTTTTATTTATTGCTAGCTCCCTAGTCACTATGGCAAGATGGGCAGCCCTATAAATGTAAATCTATAAAATTAAAGCATCTTCTTCATGGGATAATATAACAATAATCTGACAGAAAGACTTTTAACACCTAATTTAAATACAGTGTACTTAGCTACATTTTAGAATCACAATTCTTTGCAGTACATACATCTATCCCAGTGGTGAAATCCTCTGAAGTCTGCTACCGGTTCTGTAAGTCTGCTACTGAGCGCGCACTTCGCGCGCATGTGCGCTTGAAGCACACCCGCGCAGCGCTCAAAAAGGAACATTTTGAAGCCTTCCGAGTCTGCAAAGGTAAGTAGAACAGCGAGGGGGGCGGGGAATCTGCTGTGCCATGTGATTTAGATTAGCTAGAAAGCAGGAAATCTGACGGTTCTAGCTAATATAAATCGCGCATCACAGCTGATTGTCGGAAATACCAGTTTGCCCGAACTAGTAGCATTTTGTTTACTATTGGTTTGGGCGGACCGGTCTGAACCGGTAGCATTTCACCCCTGATATATCCATACATACAATAAATAAGAAAATATTGGTTAAGAAATTGAAATTTACTAGTATTCACTAAGTCACTAAAACCAATGAAACCCAAATTAATCCCACTGATTATGTGAGGGTTAGCAACAGCAAGGTATGGCCTACGACTCATAATCATCTGTCCCACTGTCCCAAAAAGAAATATATTTTACCTGACCTGCAATATAGAAGGAGCATTTGCCACCTCCTTGGACAGCCATTTAGGTGACACCTTCACCAGCCACCTCAGCAAAGGAGGAACAGTGAAAGTAGCAATGGAGAAGGATGCCAACCCTTTTAATAGTTACATTCCAAATATTGCTAATAGGATACCATATTAGAATCTTTAAAGACAATATTTTAAAATAATTATATTTAAACTTGCATATCTACATCACTTACCTTCTTCATCATAGTTTGACATATCATCTGTAATCATATTTCCAAAGTCTAAAAGAAGGTTCCAAGTATCCTTAGGGATTGATCTTTTATGATGCTCCTATGTAAGAAAAAGAATCTAGTATGAATTCAATTTATATTTTGACAGATTTAGTAAAATCTTACTGAGAAGATACTGACTAAAATTATTAGAGTTGGAGACTGCAATAAATCAAGATGTAGTAATTGGAGAAGGGTGTGGCCAGCATCGCTGCGAGATGACGTGCTTTTCAGGTGCTCAGAAAAAGGTAATGAATCCCAGCTGATTCAGGGGTCCTTGCTGACCCAAAAGGGACAGTGGAGCACAGGGGCACCAGCCGGCAGAAACAGGGAAACGGCAATTTCCCTGGAGGGCAGGCTGAAACCTCTAGACCCGGCGGCTGAGAAGACAGGCTTTGAACCGTTATCAGCTGGGGCGGCCACAACGAACTGAGCAGGAGAGAAGATATGGTTTGTCTGAAGGAAATTATTACCTCGATCTAAGTGACCACGCAGGAGTGTCGATTGAGCAAAGTGTGGAACCGGGTGAGTGATCAGCTATTTTAAAGGGGGAAAAACTTTTTAAAATGGAGGAGGGAAAGTGCCTGGAGCAGAAATTGGTGGCTAACCGGCACTTGGATTTAATATTGGAAAAAGAAAAAATGAAGATTAAACAAGAAAACCCAAAGATTGTTGCTTTTACAATTGGATTGGGGGAATTTGTAAAGATTTAAAAAGAAGAAAATTTGGAAAGAAAATACTTTAAAGATGGATTAAAATATTATTACAGTAACATAGTACTGAGTCTAGGAGAAAATCGGCTATGCCACCTGCTGGTGGAAAGATGACATTGCAATAACTTGGTAAAAGTCAGAGAGAAGAAAAAATAAATAAACGGTGTGCAGCTATGGGGTTTGACCTTGCTTCTTATGGAAGATAACTTGGAAACTGTGAGAATTGGAAGGAGTGCTTGTTTTGGTTTGGATTCTTATAGTGTTGGAAGAAGAGATGAAAAAAAACTTTTGGACTTGATATAGAATGAACTAAAGTAGAAGATAGAAGATACGAAGAAATTGTATGGATTCCAAACTCTAATTTAAAGAGACAGTCTTGGAAAAACTTTAAACAATTGCAATAGGATAAAATGGAAATAAAGATATATGAGGAACTCCTAGAACTTTTTGAAATGATAAAAAATATGCATGAAATATGGAAGGGTGAAAAGGAATTTGGACCATTGTTAGAATGCACAAAAAATGAAATTAGCAGTGGAATTCAGTATAAAAGAGTTGAAAATAAAATGCAGAGATGATTTCACTCGGTTTAACAGTGGTTTAAAAAGAGTAACAAGAGGGAAACATTTCCTAAAAAAGAAATCCTTAAAAGCTAAAAGAGACAGCTGTGAGAAGAGAGTAAGAGAGCCTGCGAAGACAACTAAACAAATAACACATATTAAAGAGAGGAGAGGCATCCAAATGGAAAGAATTTATATCTATAAAAATAAAAGAAAGAAAAAGAAGTTAAGAGGATGGGAGAGGACAAGAAAAGTAATAAAAAGTGGGGTTTTTGAGAGACCAAAAGAGAGTGGTTAAAAAAAGGGAGATTAGTGGGAAGAAAGAGGGAGGATAAATTTTTTTATAGTAGAGTTAACTGTATTAATATTAATAAATATGTATTATTATTATTAAAATGTGTTTTCTATGTATATTAATGATTTAATGGGGGAGTAAAAGCAACAAAGGGGGGAAGAAGAAGACATAAATTTTTTGATGTAGCTAGTTGTATTAAAATGATTGAGATGTATCTTTGTACTATCAATTATGATATAATTATATATTATATATATTATTATGATATATATATATATGATGGGAATATGAAAATAATGTGTATAAATATGATTGGAATTCTAGAGATGAAATGATAAGTAATAATCTGGATCAAACGAAAATGATAAATATGTTGATTTTAGAAGATTTTTTAAAGAGATAGCTAAAGCAATAAGAAAAAAGGAGGATAAAATATTAATTATGGATAGTTAAATCTATTAATATTATTAAATTTGGTACAAAGGAGAATAAGACATACATTTATGTAGTGTAATGTGATAGTATTAGATATATAGATTTGTTTGGATGATTATTAGGGATGTAAAACATTACTGTAATATGTGAAAAGAAAGTGAATAAATAAATAAAATTAGGTAAAGGGAAAATCATGGCTGAAACGGAGAAGAAAATAGAGAAAATAGGGATTATATGTCAAATGAGGTATAAAAGAGGATGTGGAAACACTTTATTCATAAGAAATATGTGAAAAGGAGGAATGGAAAAAATGAATGCAATCAGAAAATAATGCAAAATTAAATAAACAGGG